>JAHWFP010218709.1:0-19886 GCA_023313725.1 Lithobius niger
AAACGAAATTTCCTCCTATTTTTTTCCTGTGCAAAAGAAAATGCCCCTTTTTTACTTGCCATATTTAATTTTCTTATACTTTTTAACATTTCCTAAAAAAAAAAAATTATTTGCCCATTTTGATGGCACAGGAACGTCTATTGCCGCAAATTGAAAATAAAATTCAAACGGCTACTTTTGTTAGAACTAGTCCTCCTTCCTTTCCTGCTAGAGGTGAAGGATGTGGATGGACCACTATAAAATTAGTCCTGACACAATTTTTGTGATTTTAGCCTTAATAAGCCATCAACAGACGAGTTGAAACACTAACCAAATTGTAAATTGGGGTTGGGTAAGTTGAGGTTGGTTAAGAGTTTAAATTGTTTAACATGTGTTTGTTGGAGTAGAAGATTGTGGGCTTACGGAAGTTTCGAAAAGTGGGTCTGGATGGAGAGAAGATCGTGAGCCACTGGAGTAAATCGCAACTTTCAAATAAAACACAGAACTTTCCTATTTTTTCCCTTTTTAATATTTTTTCCCCTTTGAAGAGCATTTTTCACCTAAAAAGGGAAAAAATTCCCTGTCAGTGGCAGCACTATTACTACTACTTTACCCATGCTGTAAAACCTTCCATTGTTTGCATGGAGACCCAATACTCGCCGGACGGCACCGATATATCCAACTCCTTGCGTCACTCCTTCCATCTGAAAACTATCTCACTGCTTATACAGCAGCGAAATAGTGTTATTTGAATATTTTGTACCTTCTGTTGAACTATTAACTATTAGAAGCCGGTCCGTCTAAAGACGGGTGAAAAGCCGCCCGATCTGAAGGCTGGTAAATTTAGAAATATCTGTGCGTTGGTAACAGTTGTGATTAGCGATAAGTGTGCAACAACGATCGTGCATGCAATGATTGTTGCGCCGACAACCCTGAAACAAATAATTTTTCAGTTTATTTTACACTTAACTATTCTAATTTTTACTGGAGTAACCAAGTCAAAAATATATACACGACCGGAAAAGTAATCTTGTGAGGCTAGGAAGGAGTTGGATGGATGAATTAAATTTGTGTCAAGTTTTCACACATCCTCTTCCATTGGTTAATGGAGATGAGAGGAGGAGACAGTGAAACAAATAGAGGGAGAGAGAGGGAGACTGAGGAGAAAGAGGGAGAAGGAGAAACGAGAGAGAATAGGGAGAAAGAAAGAGAGAGCATATGGGAGGGTTACGTCCCGTTTCGCCAAATTCCATTTCGCCAAAAAGAAAGCAGATTAACAGCTTTTGCCTCAGGGGCCAGTCCCGTTTCGCCAAATATCGTTCACGAAATTTTAGGCACACGAAACATTTAAACACGAACATTTATAACATGATAATGGTCAGACATACACAAACACCTGTTTCGCAGAATCCCATTTTGCAAAATAATTTGTTTCAAATTACGTGCCTCGCTCGCGCTGCCGCGCTCGTTGCGGCTAATCATCTAACATCAGAAACCACAACTAATCAAAAATTACTTCTAATTAGGCTTGCCTCTTTAACTCCTGCAATGTTAAATTTTTAAAGAATATTTTGATTCTGAGAAACGGGATTCCCCAAAACGGGAATTCCCGTTTGGAAAAGGTTAACCATCACGTTTATCACAAACTACTTTTAAAATAGAACCTTGGCATTGACGTAGTGACGCCCAAGCATTCTAACCAGTTATATTTAAACCACCCGTTTTTCCGTCTGTGTTGCTAGTCTTCAAAACGCTAATAAATCAACTGGGTTTATTCTACCACTACTTCTCTCTGTTAAATGTTTGCCTTTTAAAGCCCAGTTACATAGAATTAAGGTATTAAATTGCGTGTACGTAAATTTTTGTCATATTCGTTTTGACGAAACGGGATTTGGCGAAACGGGACTGGCCCCTGAGGGCAAAACTGTTAATCTGCTTTTTTTTTGGGGGGGGGGGGGGGGCGAAACGGGATTTGGTGAAATGGGATTTGGCGAAACGGGAGTTCACCTATGGGAGAGTGGAGAAGAGGGAGAAAATGAGCGTGAGAAAGAAATAAGAGGGAAGAGGATAAGACAGAGAAGAGAAAGGGAAAGAGAAAACAGTATGCCGTTAATCACGTGGTTCGCAAGGTCTTTCAACTTTGGGACGATTTGTTTAGAATAGAAGTATTTCCCTGGCTCAGTTCTGGAATGGCATTCGAGCACAATTGTAATGAAACAGTAATATTTCTGCCCTACCACGGGGGCCGTCTTCAAGGCAGTAAACATAAAAAAAGGTGTTTGGGCAAACAATTAGAGGTAAAACGGGGGTCCCTTATAAGTGCTTTTGTTTTTATGTTTTAATGCATTTAAGAAAGCTCCCTTCCCAAGCGAGGCAGAAATATAGTTACCTTATTAAAATCGTGCCAGAAAGCCATACCATGGTTTCGACCCATGGACGCGCTTCCCGTACAAACTTTTCTAGCATTGGTCCAATAATTCTCCTTTAGTGTAAAAGCTTTTAAGGCGGGGAACAGATAGGGCCATAGTAAAGGGGAGAGGGGGGGGGGGGGGCCAAAAGGGAAAAAGATGTTTTTTTTTTTTTATTAAATCAGTATTTTTTTTTCCCGCCTTATATTTTTTCGCGGTTATTTCAGGTGAATGTTTACAGAGATACTGCCTAGAAAATAAATTTACAGCCTTGGCCAAAATTTGATTTTTGATTTCGAACACTGAGGTCAGTTTTCATAATTTACAAATTTATAAACCTACTATATTGATGCAGATTTAAATATATAGCAGGCCATATAAGACACTGGTAAAACGAACTGCTCTAACTTCACGTTGACGACTGATCAGTCTTCAGTCAAGTCATTTTGCCATCCATATGACTGATTTATTTTATTCGATGAGTAACTTTCCAAGCAAAAAAAAACAGTTCTCCAGCCTTGATTGTTCCGGAAGTCGGGGTATTTTCGTGTGAACATATCCTGAACCTGAAAAGAACCTTTCCAAATCTGCACAAGAAGCTGTCGCCATACGCAGCTATTGGGCGAAACTGATCGTAAGAGAAACTAAAACTTAAACCGGAAATTTTATACTGTGAAATTACTTAAAAATTTAAAGGAAGGGTATAATTATTAATTTAAATCCAAGATTTTTATTAATAAAAGTCATTTGGCTACAATCGAAGTGATTAATATTAACAAAATTCATTTGATTTAAATCAATCCACCCTGGCGTAAGTTGTACTTCGTCAATTCTTATAATAATGATCTAAAACGAATTCAGGTGTTCCTTGTTTCCTTTGCTTCTGCTAAAAAAAAAAAAAAAGAGAAAAAAAATTCGCACCACCTCAACTGCGTTGCACTTTTCTCCTCACTATGGAATCGTGTTTCAGGTTGAGTAGTAACTTGGTTATTTGCACACAGCACCTATAAACGCATCCCGCAGTTGCAGTAAATTTTAAAATTTAGAATTTATCTCTCGGTAAGTCTGTGTTTATGGGTGCTAAGTGCCTGCGCACGGATCGATCGGATGATAGCTTCCCCCTTCTTCTTTAGATCAGGTCTCTGAGGATCCCTTCCCTCTCCTCTTCCATCCACTTGTCTCCCCCCCCCCCCCACACACGACTCCACCTTTCAGGAGCGCGTGGAAGCGTCTTCCGTGTTGTCTCCTGCGTGCGCGGTCACGTGCTGGATCAATGGCGCGCACGCTATCGACTGGTTCCTGTGTGTCGTTGGCTTTGATTTTTTTTATGTCGTTTTGATAAGTACTACTCCTTAATGTGGTTGCTTACTGGTGCTAACACTGGTTAGAAAACGTAATTTTTATTTGCGTTTTTTCGCGGAACGGCGTATTTTTAGGACCAAGCCGTAAGTGTAACAAATACCAAGGACCCAAGGCGTTTTAAAGAAAAGGGCCATCTTAGAAACTTAAAAAAAAAAAAAGATTAACCACCCTCTCCGTTTAGAAAAATTGGGAAAAATAGAGAATTGGGCCTAGTCGAATATAATTTCATTTTTTTCCCCCTCCGGATTGGCCACACCTCTATGACGCACAGAAACTTGATACGTGGTGAGGTAAGCGCCAGCGTCCATCTCGTGGCCTCTGCCATTTACCATTGCGCATTTCTCGGTGTAATTAATGTCAGACATTCCAATATACATTTTAAGGTATACATTTTTTAGAAAAAAAATTGTTCACCTGTAACCGGGCTAGACTGATATGAAACAAGATGGAGCTGCCTGCACGCGATGTGCGCGCATATTCTCCGACGGTTCCTAAGTAATGTTTAATATTGCGCCATCTTTTAACTTTTTATTGCCATTTTTAACCAATCGCGATCGTGCAACATACGACGGACGAAAAGTGGGCGACGTACGAAAGCGGGAATTTAAAGTTCCCTACGCGATTCGCTTCTAGGAATCTTAGACTTGCAAAAATTTGTCAAAAAAACGTGGGGTTTTGAAATGTGAAAAACATGTGAAAAAGAATGAAACTGGTAACATGCATATACTGATAATGGGAATAGACCAGTCGTTCCGACTGCACAGCTTTGTATTACACATACACGATTTAATGGTTTTTTATATTTTTTTTTATTGAACGATGCGTTTTCTAAGTCGAATGTGAAGTCAGGAGCTGGGCCTGTAAAATTACTGGGGAATTCCTTAATTATATTTCAACTGTTATCATACTTGTGTTGATTATCTTGTTCAGCAGGAACCTTTCTGAGTGTTTTGTCTCCCAAATGTGGAGCCAAGCTTTGATCACCCCATCTTTAAAAATGGTAGTAAACTCCAGGCTGCCAGCTATCACTTTTAGTAGCTTAACTTCATATTTATCTAAACTGTTTGAGCGAGTGCTTAATAATCGCATTGTAAAGACCTTGGAAATGTACAACCTGTTTGAGAATGCACAAACTTAATTCACATTTATCTAAAGAGTGCTAAATAGTCATATTGTAAAGTCCTTGGATATATACAGCCTGTTTGAAAATGGGTTCAGGAAAAGGATGTCAACAACAACTGATTTATTAAGTTTCTATGACAATGTTCTCAAACGAATTGATCAAGGTAGCTCACTTGATGTTATTTTTTACGATCTTGAAAAAACATATGAAGTGGCCGGAAATGGGGGAAGAGGACAGAAGATCGGCTGCGACTAGACAGTCACTGCTCCTGCTTGTTTCTCATTCAATGTGTATTGCAGGGAAGCTAAGGGGTTGCTTATTACGACTTTGGTAGACGAAGGTGCATTCTGACTCTAATACAGCTGCAGGGTTCACCTTAATGCATTATTATTTCGTTAAGCATTTCAGTCTTAAGTGATACAAGATGAAAATAAAGCATAAAAAAATGAAAACATTGTGGTTTTCAGAATATTTCAATTAAAAAATAGTAAACCAGTACTGTGCACATAAAATAAACAATTTGCGATGTTTCGAAGCAATCCCCGCTTCGTTATCGAGCAATAAAACAGCTAAGAAGCCAAAGTCAAGTTAAAAATCCATAAAAAACGTAAAAATTCAAAGCAAAAGAATAAAAATAATAAATAAGTATTACATAATAATAAATAATAATAATAATAAAATAATAAATAATAATAATAATAAAATAATAAATAATAATAAATGGAACCAGTAGGGAACCCAACCTCTCGTCTGCTAGTGCAGGTGAGAAAGCTTGGAATCTTTGCTCAGCTATTTATATTGCTTCACCTTGGTGAGAGAAATTGGAAATGCTCAATTTTTGTAAAATATTACATGTTCGTTTAATGCATAGTTTCCCATCGCAATATGGTTCTGTACAGGAAGGAACCATTTACGTGAGAATGCAGAGTGTCAATATTTTAACCTTTGTTCAATATAAATAGCTGAGCAAATATCCCCTCCTTACTTCTTCCCTGCACCAGCAGTTTCCCTACTGGCAGATTCTAAGCTGCCTTAGGTCTATTTTACTAATTATTTTTATTTTTGGGCTTTTGAGTTTTTACGTTTTTATGGATTTAACTTGATTTTGGCTTCTTAGGGCGCGTTTACTCAACAACTCGCCTTCGCATTCTCGCAGCTAGAACTCAATCGCGATGGCAAAGGTGACATGCCATGGTAACAACGCTAAATGGATTAGCTAAATCCGACATCGTTTGAGTAAATACTTGCAGTCATATAATCCGTGCCAATAATATAAAGAATTCCTCATGACGAAACAATATTCCCAAACGCTTCTGAACTCACGTTATTTGCTGTTTTAGTTGCGAGGCGGCAAACATAAAACCGCCGCCATGTTGGAATTTGAGGTGATTTCTAGCTCTAGCTGCGAGAATGCAAAAGCGAGTGGTTGCGTAAACCCGGCCTTAGCCATATCTTTTATTGCTTGAAGTGGGGATTGCTTCGAAACATCGCATATTGTTTATTTATGTGCACTCTCCTCGAAACAGTCATTCCATCATAGTGCTTATACTATTTCATTCGTTTTCAGAATGTACTGAGCAGTGATTGTTCAGTAACAGACCTCGCACTTGAGCTTAAAGGGGGAATGCCACCAATGACAAGTTGTAGCATGTATAGCCATTTGCCGATATCTAGTTCTGTCTAACCCTTACTTTCAATAAGCGAAGGAATGACGGAAATACTTTTCTTTTTATGAAACAAACAAGCCACGTGCCCCCTTAATTATTGAGCGTAAAGTTAGTGCATCCATGTGCACCAGAGAGCAAGGAGTAGAGTTAAGCCTAACGACATCACGGGCGCTTTTTTCTACACTAACCATTTTTAAACACAGATTTTGAACGGCTGGATGGGGTGCCACCTGACAGTGATTTGGTCAACCTCAACCGCTTGCTCCCTGGTGCACGTGGATGCACCAACTTTACATTCAATAATTAAGGAGGCACGTGGCTTGTTTGTTGTGTAAAAAGAAATTTGTTTGCGCATTCCTTCGCTTGTTGAAATCAAGTGCTGTATAGAACTAAATAATGGTAGACGGCGCTAGATGCTGTATAGCCTGTCATTCGGCGACCTTTAAGCTTCTTTCTGGGTTTATTTCACCGGTTCTTCTTCAGCGAAAGTGTGAATCAATTTTGAAGCCTCTTATTTTACTTATGTTTTTAAGTAACGAAGTAAATTTGTCCACGTTTCCGAGACTCCTAGATCTTAAAGTAGTGCCATTTTCTAAATTGCATTACCATACCGATGCGCCCCTCCTCTTCCCCATTCAGCAATACCGTATGTATATGTAGGTATTCCTTCAGTGCTTTTACTGTCCTCTGCCAAAACTCTAGCCCATTCGTTCTAATCACAGTGTAAATTAAAAAAATTCCAATGTAGGTGTGCACGATAATCTTCACGAAAGATACACGAACCAGCAGGTTTTCAAGAAAAAAATTGGGTTTTTCTGGAAAAAAATAACCCCAGCGGGTTTTTTTCGGGTTTTATTGGGCGTTTCAGGTTTTTGTGTTTTTTTTCCCCGGATTTTATTGTGTTTTTTTGTGTGGGGGTGGGGAGGGAGGGGCTTTATCGAGACTAACGGTTTCTGTCTTATTTCCTGTGCATTTTTACAGGTGCAGTACTATTGGTCGTTAGGCTTGGTTAAGGTACTAATATAATAACATCATCGATGTAAAGCATCACCGGTTAACAAAGTCGTTTCCTTACAAACTGTTAACGAACAGATTGAGAATAATTAATCATTTATTACTAAAGGTAATATTAAACTTTTATATATGTTACTGTTGTTGGCATTTAGGATCTAAGCCCCAGGCCGAATAATTGTTAATACAATTGGTAAAAAAATAGGTAAAACAGGTGAAAAAATATTTGCTAGTATGTTTTACTGTGGGTTTTTCATGGGGCGGTTGGACCCGAAAAATGTCTGTGTGATTGTTTTTTTTTTCCCGATCAAACCGTGGAACAGATGTACGACGATTATAATGTTGTGTAAATTAATGTAGATTATGAAATGACTAACAATTCTCCACCAACTTATATCTAATATAGTTATGTTGTTTTTCTCATTCTAGGTAAGTCCTAACTTTGATGGTGTTTAATGGATATTCCTAGATTGGCTGTCGATAAATAAGGTAATAATTTCAGTTATTGGATCTAATGAATACCTAATGGATCTAATGGACGTATAGTTACAAGCCATAGGTAAAATTAACTATATGCAAAAAAAAAAAAAAGGCGTCGGAAGGAAAACCCAAGTAGCCTCAGTCACGTTCACAACACCTGCAATTTGTCTCTGCCGGTGATTATATTTTTGAAAACTACTTAAATGGAAAGTGAAATTTTCCCTACATCTGATGAGGGGTGGCACGATTATCGATAACTAGAGGAAGCCCATGCTATGCACGGGGCCGGTTACACTTCCCGGGACAATTTCCCGGCACTCTTCCCGACGACTTGTCAGATTGATCAACCACTCATGCCTGGCTCCTTTTTGGCTGCAGGTAGAGTGGGAGAGTGCATTTTCAAGTGGGTGCGAGGAGGGGAGAAGTGGTTTTCATTTAGGCTTTCCTTTTCCTTTTAGCCGGCGTCCAATATTATAATAAAGATTTGATAATATCGGAATGAAAATAATTTGTCAATGAGCTTTGATTTAATATTAACTTACCAGATTCTGCGAAATCTTCTCTCAGTGGATCTCCTCTTTTTTGACCTGGCTCTGTCTCCCCACAATACTCGGAGCCACCCGTGGAAACTTGCTGTCCAGGGATCGCGCCTAGAATGCAGAAAGAACTTCTTTGCGGTTCGTGTCGTCCCGGTTTGGAATGCTCTTCGCTCACGTACAGTGTGTATGGACTCGGAGAGTGGGTTCCGTCGGGAGTTGCTCTCCGATGATCTTACCCCTTTTCTTAAGAGAAATATGTAAATAGTAAACCTCCTCCCTCCCCCACCCTTCCCACGAAATGGTGCGGTGTCAGCGGCTAACAACCCTTCCGTCAGCCATCCACCTACTGGTGGTAAACCTTATTATAATTATCTTATCGTATGCTACTTTTTGTGACATACGGAATTATAAAGCTCTTTGACGAGCGTTCTAAAGACTGCAAATTACCGGTGCTGTTCATGTTTGTTGGCGTTCGTAGCATCACCCGCTTGTGGTGTGAGTGACGAATAGATTTATAGGAGTGGTTTTAATAGATAATCGAGTTTCAACGTTGAGATAGAGCACCTTATTTCGTTGATACGGTTAATTGTGGAATTCATATTTATATGCTATTCGCTCAGCTCGGTTTCCTATCGCAACCTCATGTCACAAGCATTGATAATAGCAAAGCCAAATAACAGTTATACCTAGGACGATACATGGTAAACTGCATTTACCGGGCAAACAGATTCACGATTTGCAGCAATCCAACTGTGATACTTCCGCTTTGAAACTGCAGTTGCTGCTATTGAGGCTGTGGTTACCACCATTGAGTATGGTAACACACACACACACGGTTTCAACTAAACTGTAGAACGGTTTCCTAAATATTTCCCATTTGACGCCAATGTTTGAACAAACATTCCTATGGCTATCTAATTTTAGAAATTGATGTTTACAGATTAACCGCAGCCTTTTGTTAGTAATGATCCACAACACCCGTTGAGTAGCGGCCATGTCGGATTTGCTGACGGCAGGGGCAGTGCTGGATTATGTGGTTGGCCTCTATTGGAATCTCATTCAGACGAGAACGGGAAGTCAGGTGGTGCCAGGTTTCTTCTGCTTTTAAAATTGTTGTTTTGATCTGAAATTGCTAGTTTGCTATTTTTAAGGCGTCACAATAATTTTGTAAATAAAATAAATAAATAAATAAATTCTGGGATTGGCCTTTCGCGAATGTCATTCAGACGAGAACAGGAAGTTAGCTGGCGCCATGTTGGCATTACAAGGCACAGAAGGAATACAGAAAGCGATGGTTTGAAAGAATTTATTTTCGTGAAATTCGCTAGTCACTAGTAAATTATGCAAATGTCAACATTATTACACCTTTTTTTAACAAGAAAAATTAGTCAGTGTCAATAACAGTGAATTTTATGTTGTCAGGCGAACAAAGTCTCCCAAACAAACTATGTTTAAGCTTTCTCTGTCCCGTTGTCCTCAGATTCCTGAAAACAGCCAACCTGCCTTAGCTCTAAAAGAAACAAGTGTCTAGTGCCAACATATATTTTATCGGAATCGGGCGGATGTTAATATTATCGTCCAATCTTAGCAGGCGACACACTAGCATGTGTCTTAACACCAGCTCCTTCAGCAGCCTTGGCTGGATTCTAATTCAAAAAAAAGTGTGTTCTCCTACGCCACTCCCCCCACCCCCTCAGGTTTTTCCCCACCCCTTACCATTCTTTTAGGCCCTATCAGTATGGCTCAGCGGTAGGACTTACGCCTTTGGTTTTAAAGGTCGTGGGTTCAATTCCCCGCTCAAGCAGGCTGATAGTCCAAACGGCAACGTAAATAGGTTTGCATCTGCCTTTATTTCACCAGAAAAGAAATTGATTGAAAAAAATTACGAACTCTGTCAAATTAATCTTGTTGGATGGTTCTAACACAAAATTGTCTAACCGCCGCCATTGAGGATTAGAATCACTTTATGAAAACAAGAGGGGTAACTACCAATTCTGACGTCCTTAAAATACGATTACACTCTCTATTAACGATTATAGTTAGTCAGCATCTCTCCACGCCCACTCCCCTGCCATTAAGTCATTCTGAATTTACAACTGGATATTTACGTGTCCCGTTTACACGTTAACACCTTTATTTACTGGCTGCCTCACTAAAACCACCATCTTTAAAAACGGTTGAGTGGCTAGCAAGGGAACGTAAATGGCTTCCAAATGTGATCCATTTGCGCTTGGGCTGGACATTATGGGCACGCTTAAGTGAAGCGAGAAGCTGGTTGATGGACCTGTACTTGAGGAGGGCATAAATTTTATGGCTGTTGAAGATACCATTAAAGCGACCACCAGTGTATAGAATCTCGTTTGTAACACGGAGAAAGTAATGATTTTTCCCCCCTTCTATATCTTCTTTGATCCTTTTTTTCCTTCCCCCTTCCTCTTTTGATTTTCGTTTTTCTTCGTAAAACTTGAAATCCCAGTTTAGCTGACATTTAAGCCTCGTAAAAAGCACGCGCACCACCGGGCGAGAACTGAGAGATTCCTTATCCTCGTGCGTCAGCGTTGATGCTATCTTTTTTTTTCTTGCTTCGTAAAAGTTTTTTGCGTTTTTTAATTTTCTTTAGCTGTGGCTTGAAGAGGAGGAGGTCGTATGTCTTACAGCTTGGATGAGCTCTTCTCCCTTTCGTATGTTAAGGCTACGGTGAGCATCGTAATTTCACTCTGACGGCTTTGTTAGTCGTTGCTAAATTCGAGAACTGATCTTCGAACTGTCGAAAATAGCCCCAAGAATGGCTGAGTAATACGCCCAATAGTAATATGGAAGAAAATAGTAACGTTGTTGAACTCTAACAATAACGTAGCCTTAGTGTTTGACTAAGCCCTTTTGACTAGTCTTTGATTTTTTTTGACTTAGTCTTTGACTGTAATGCCAAGAGGTTTGCGTAAGACTAACGAGGGCTACAGCTAAGTTAGGCTTAAGTTAGGTTTGAATAAGTTAGGTTTGGCTAAGTCTCTTTGAGTAGTCTTTGACTTAGCCTTCGACTGTAGCGCCAAGAGGGTTGTGTAAGACTAACGCGGGCTAACCGCTAAGTTAGGCTTAAGTTAGGGTTGACTAAGGTTTGACCAAGTCTCTTTGACTAGCATTTGACTGTAACGCCAAGAGGTTTACGTAAAACTAACGAGGACTAACAGCTAATTTAGCCTTAAGTTAGGTTTAGACTAACGTGATAATACTTGAGTCCGTATCCTAACAAGGCTTATTTAGACAGAGTAACACTATCCAGTCTTAGCATAAAAACATCATAAAGTGACGAGTCTTCATGCGAAAAATACCGAACTCAATTAATTCCCAATCTGAGTTTATCCACGGAGAATACTGCTTTTATACATAACGGTTGCTATAGGCCTAATAACAAGATAACAGATAAGAAGTAGCCACTGTAACAATAACAACATGAGATACTGGATAAACGTTTGCCTAGCAATACACAACAGCATACACGGGTGCTTAGCAATAAACAACACTAAAGCATTTCTGCATGACCATCGGCCCCAGAATATTCACAACTTGACAACCAAATGACCACGCACAGACATCCCAAGATGCACAACACGAACTATTGACACGACTGCTACACCGAGAGCACATAGCAACGTGAAAAAAAATTGCTTACAAGATGGCATGGTGGTTGGGAATTGCGCATTCCTAAACCATCGCAAGTTTCAGTAGTATTCATGAATAGGTAATTATCTAGAATAACTACTTTGCAAGCTAGCAACTTAATTCACCTATCTATCGATTTTTTTTATATTTTACAAAAGAATTATTTAAAAACGTTAATACGCTACTCAAATCTGTAAGAACACCACGCCATTCTACACGATAATAGTGCAACAAGAAAACCTGTTTTCGACAACAACATCGGCAAACGGAAAGCAGACGAGAATTTTATATTTATATTTTATTTTTATACCAATATTTCTTTACAGTATGAAACACTGTCCGCAGGGGCGCGCACTACTATTACATCGAGAATTTGTGTAATCAGAAATAGTATGTCGCAAGCATTTGTGAAACAAGGAACAAATTATGTCACTTCCTTGTTTCACAATACACAAATTAGTAAGTAAGTTAAGGAAGTAAGTAAGTTTTATTCATCCAACACATATTACAAAATTACCACAAAAGCAAACACTCATTCCACATGAGCTAATGCTCGCGTGTGGTTTGAGAGCAGCAAAGAAAAATTCTCGATGTATATAATAATGCGCGTTCCTGCGGACTGTGATTCTGGTCCCAAATATCACCAGCTGCCTGGGAAAGAGATAATTTTCGTTTAGTAACGTTCTGGTCGAGATCAGGTTTTCTATGTTGCTATATCATCGCGTTGAATGGCGGCCGCTTGTAGCGTGTTCTATGTGTAGCGTTTTAACGTGTTTTAATATATTTTTTTCTTCAATAAATCAGCGTTTGCGCACGTTTTCGTTATGATTTTCGCACGTTTTACTACTAAAGGAATCGATAGGTTAGGTGAATTAAGTCGCCGGCTTGCAAAGTAGTTATTCTAGATAATTAATTACGGATTGCTATGAATAACTATGGATTGCCTTATCGAATTGCCTTATGAGATATTAACTCCTACTTCCTTTTACCTGCAATCGTCCTCAGAAATTTACCAGGACCCCAGAAATTTCAGGATGTTTACTGATATTTTCATAGTTTACCAGAAAAATAGAATTTTCTGTATAATTAAAGAAAAAGGCTAGAATTTTCCAACTACCCTATGTAGCATCTAAAGTGTTAATAAAAAGCATGAGTGACGGCATTTCGATAGTTCAGATGTTTGGAGAACATCAGGTCACTAATTAATCAGTGGCAATAACCATAACATAAGTTACTATACTACTATTAATTTCGTTTTCGTACCCTAAATAGTGTTCTATTAGAATTAGCAAAAAATCACATTTAACTAAATTTACATAATTAATCTGGATGACGGGTGAAAAAACTTTGTTCTACAAAAGCGTATTTATTTATTTCCCCATAGAAGTCCAATGTCAGTGCTTGGAGATCGGGTGAGGAAAGAAGGCCCAGGCTGTGGCGGCCTTGCGATCGCTGATTGAGTGAGCAAAGCGAACGAAAATCAGCTTTGTTAGCCAGTATGCGCAAAAATCTGATTGATCGGGTTTTTTGGTTTCTTCTTTTTTTGTTGTTGTTGCTGCCAAGGCCCGATTTTCAGGTACAATTCGGAATAGCTTGCCCCCAGCCTCCAAGCAGAGCGTCGTCTCTACTTAACCCGCCATTAAATCCTTGTGCATAATTCAGTAGCTCTGAGTGGGAGCTCGCTCACCTAATCTGGAGTTGCTATGTTTTTAAGACTTTATTTTTAAAGATTTTTTTAAAAAGAAGTTTCGCATTTTTCTGAGCATAGCAACTGGTCTTCCACAATTGTGTTGATTTTATTTCCCATCAGGCCAGAGTTTGCTTCTTTTGCGTTTCATTTCTGGAGATTTCTTTGATGTTTCCTTCTCTGCCCCCCCCCCCCCCTTCCCCCACCCCAATCTCCCACACCCCCTCCTTCCTCCCATCCGTTGCGTCGGTCCGCGCTATAAATAGACGTAATATTTACTCTTTCTGTCAAAGCCCGGTTCCCCATGGCTACCGTACCTCGCGTTTTTGTGCGGACCTGCTCTGTTGCCATTGGCTCTTTTGCCTAACCTACGGAAGTCGCAGGGATGCAGCAGCACCTTGTTTTTTGTAGCTCAGCAACTCGGTAAATTTACGTCGTGATCCGTCAGTTGATGTCTTGAGCTGTTGTTTTGGTTGGAGGGAGGCCTACATTTCGTGTGTGTGTGTGTGTGTGTGTTGGACAGGGTGTTTTATGCGTGTACGCACGTAATTGTACGTTTTTTTTAAAGTTCCGGTGGGATGAGAAAAAAAGTTGGCAGATGGCAACAAAAAAAAAATCGAATGCTTAAAGGTGGAAAACCATTAGATCGAGGCCGATTACGAGCTAAAGTTAGATGGGCAATATGTTTTGCTAGAGCTGTGCAACGTAAGCTTACGCCTTATCAAGACACACGCTAGTGTGTCGTCCGCCAAGATTATAAGCGATAACTCCTATCCAGATAAAGTATATATGAGCACGGCGACCACTAGACACGTTGTGTCTTTACAGCTAAGGTAGTTTGGCTGTTTTCAGCCACCTGAGGATAAGTAACAATGCGACAGAAAAGGCTGAAACTTGTTGGATCGGGAGACTTTGGTGGAGACTTTGAGCTTGGCGTTTGATATCACATGGCCAAAACGCTTGGCGGGAATCCTTATCAAGTTTAGTTTTGGGGTAGATTATTGCTACTGGCTGGTACTGGCATTACACACGCCGGTCTAGTAGGACACGATGTTGTCTTACCGTCTCGTTTGTTGTCGCATCGGCGTTTGTTTCTGTTGGGGCACAGAGTTTGATTTCTCAGTTTTCCGTCAACAGTGCATGTTGTAATATCCTACTAGTCAGCATCATCCTTCACATTGCTGCCGTGCGCCCTTTTTCATTGCTACCGTGCAAAGAATGAACATGCCCCTCCCCGTTTTAGTCTTCTCTACAGCCGTACCGACTGAGAAGACTATTGCAACGACTTTGTCCTTCCGTCTGTCTGTCCGTCCGTCGCTTTTTTCAACTTCGGAATGGTACCAGATAGAGACGACCACTATTTACAATGTTAGTTTCAGTGTCAAACGTTCATTAAAAAGCACGGCAAATTAACACATCGCCACTTCCTTACAGCTAATAGGATTCTTCGACGTAACTAAATCAAATAATAACATTTATCGTCGTATTGAAATCGTAAGTATTTCACGCAGCCGAAAACACAAAGGGAGTTTAGCTTCGTTTAAAATAGTTTCGTCGCTTGTGGCATGAATGAATAGGATTACCTTCGAAGCAAATTCTCCTATCTGATAGGCCTATCTGATACTTAAGAAATAACAAAACTGCAGTTAATAAAATTAAACCTAAAATCACGTTACAGCGGCAACGTCAAGTTGCTACGAGTCGCTACTGGTTGAATCAAAAGCATATTAAAACGTCTATCTGTTGCATCTCCCCCGTCACTTCCCTATTACCACTGATCTATATCGGCTACGTTGCGCTTTACGTTGTAACACTGGATGTGTGCCCGGAGGCACACCGTGTTTTAAAAATGCATAGGCTTGCCGTACAATCCAATTCACCGTTTGCTGCTTCTTACGAAATTAAAACAGCAGGTAAAAATTAGGCCTAAATGCTGATAATTATGCCAAAAATATAAAATAGGACTAATGTAACTTATTTTTAACCGGCAATTGTGATGGTTACTGCTCTTAGATTATATAATAGACATCGTTGTTGCAGTGTGTGATAGGGGAGGGTGCCTCAACATTGGAAGTGGCAGAACTGTGTTGAAGACCGGTTGCGACTACGCAGTCGCTTTAGCCGCTTGTTTTCCCTGATGTCGTGAAAACAATGAACATGCGCGTCCTTTCGCATTAATGTTTTGCGTTTAGATTTTTTGTCGACTGTGATCAGTGCAAACGAAATATTCCCTCGCGTATGCTTCGGCACAAGCGAAATATACAATTACAAACAAAAACGTCAAGTGTGCCGTAAAAAATGGGGTTATATGATTGAAGTTTCATTTTACTTGTTTAAATGTACACGGATAAAAATTGGTGATTTTTAATTGAAATAATCAAATGTGCAATTGAGAAAATTGGATCTGTTTTAAGTGCTGTTGCGCTTTACGTAACGTATATGATTGGTAAAGCACAACAGCACTTAAACAGATGCAATTTTCTGAATTGTTACATTAGATTATTTCAATTAAAAATCACCAATTTTTATCCGTGTACATTTTAAAAAGTAAAATGAAACTTCAATCATAAAACCCCATTTTTTACGGCACACTTGACGTTTTTGTTTGTAATCCGTGTACCTTTTTTGCCGGCTATGGTGTCGCGCTATAAAGGTTTATGCATGCAGTCGATTGTTGCATGCACGAAGAATGAATCTGAAGTTTGCTGAGTGGCATTGTTCCCTAAATACAATGCTTAAAACAATGTAAAACAATCAAAATGATCGTTTAGGGTCCCGTAACTCCGGATGGATAGACCAATCGAAAAAGTGGTCCCTGTAAGGTTGAAGCCCAGGGAAATTTCTGGCTCAGATCATGTTTCAGATTTTAGGTAGGTGCAGTAGTTTTTTCCGAAACCGTGTCAGCCAAGAAGAACAAGAACAAGAACCAGAACAACAACAAGAAGTGAACAGTTTTCAAATTTACGTGTGGCTTCCTACGTTTAATCTTGCACGGAATTGCATAAAAGTTGGTGTAAAGTTTGGAAATGTTGCTATCTACTATCTGGCACAAGTTTGGTCGAAATATATTGAATAGAAACGGAGAAATGGAGAAACGGAGAAACGGATCACTATCGCCGTGTATGATAATGATGGCTTTATTTGCACTTGTAACTGTAAACACATTAGAGGGTTAAAAATGGCCTAGTTTCCACCCCTTTCCTTTATATACCAAATGGGAAAAAAGCTTACCTTATTATTAATAGCATACAGGTCAAAGGTCTGGGTAGCGAAGAGAAAAAACGCTGGCGGCAAGAAATAATGATTCCTGTAATTGGGCGAAGAGATAGATTGGAAACCATTACCGCAGCAATATTTCTTTCTGGCGTATCGGGGAAAGAAAAGGCTTTTTCTGTGCACATGGCTGCCCCGTAAACACAATCAAAATGTTATGTTTAACACATTTTCTCCTTTAATTTTTTCTGCATAATTTTTCTTGTTGTTGTTGTTGTTAGTTGTTAGTTGAATCGGGCAACGTTCAACCAGGGTTCAGACAATTTTTTAATTCTCAATTTCCCTGACATTTCCAGGTTTCCCAGGTGCATCCAATGGCAATTTCCAGGCGTTTACACGATGTTTAGTTAGGGAAACAGGCAGTAGCTAATGTTATTAATTAATATCTGTACGAAAATAATCCAAAATCGCAGAAAACAGCTGGTTAGAGACTAGTCCAGACGGGACTAAAGACATTTTCATCATAGATATTGGTACTACCCTAAGATTTGGTTTATTGTAGATATATCTAAAATGCTTGAACATTTAACGCACATCCTAGGATTTTGTTTCTGATCTACTAATTCAATGGAACTTACAGGTCAGACACAAAGGCATCTTTTCAGATTTCCCTGTCTTTTCCCTGATTTTCAAAAGTTTTCTTGTTTTCTCTGAAATTTCCCTGAGATTTTGGCTCTATTTTCAATTTCCCTGCGATTTCCAGGTTTTCCAGGTTTTCCAGGTTCTCCAGGTTTACCTGGTTTTCCAGGTTTTGTCTGAACCATGTCAAAGAGCTTGGTAAACTGTTATTAATGAATGAATGAATGAGAAATTTATTGCATAAAAACGACACAAACGGTCCAGGGAGGCAGCACATGGTCCACTAACACCATGCCAAAAACAAATTAAACAAGAACAAAGTAAAAGTAACCAATTGCTGGCCATAGCCATTGTCGCATACTAAAAACACATTACAAACTTTGTAAGATCTACACTTTTAAGTCTGAATTTAAAAGATGCAAGGGATGGGGCATGGGCAACATGAGCAGGGAGCGAATTCCAAGGCTCAACGACACGATTTGAAAAAAAGTACTTACGACAATCTCTCTTAAAAGGTCTGACGATCAATTTAAAACCATGACCACGTGTTCGGTCCCCCTCACGCAGTTGAAAAAACCCGACTGCTGGGCACTTTAGTCAAACCATGTAGGATGGAATAGGTCATGTAGATTAGGTAGAATAGGTCATGTAGAATGATTTACAGTGATGCTAAATAGCCTAAACAAGAGGGAGCTGTACTAAATTAAAGGTACATGCCTCCCAGTTGGCTTTTCTGTAGGGCTCATTTTTACAACATTAGTTAAGACGTGTGGAAATGTTGCAGCGGCATTCACTTTCCTATTTTTTCTCCCTCGTGAGAAATGGTTTGGTTACATTCACTCTAACCTATGTAAATTTGTTGCGAAAATTATTACGCGCAGGATGCTGGAATATAGTGAGGACGTATGTCATTTTAACTGAACAAAAAAGGACTAAACGTTTAGGAAAAAACATTAGAGCCCGTATCCCCATGGAATCCACAGCTGTGAAGGTACACAAATAAAAACGGATTAGTGTTCACTCCAGCGAAATGAACTGTAATTTGAACTCCAATTCCAGGTAACAAGTGATGATAGAGTGACAGAGTGAATTAGTGGGAATGTTTATTAATGGTTTAGAGTGTTGCTGACTGCACAGCTGTCAAACTAGAGGGAGCTGTACTCAATAACGAGTGTCTCCATTTGTAGTAATTCGTGATAAATCACTAATCGTCATAAGATCACGACGAAAATATGGTCGGAAAATACGAAAAAAAAAACAATATTTCGGATATAATTACCAATTTTCTACCTGACAAGTTCACTCGAACGATTGTGTGCTTTAAGGATCCCAGCCAAGCTCTTCAGCCGTTTGAAGTCGTGATATCAAGCGCCAAACTCTTTCGCTATGCTGAATCCCACCGAGTAGTTCGAAGGATGAATAAAAAATGTGAAAATGGCTTACCCCGTATAGTGACCGTTGGTAGTGACTTTCATGTTGTTAAGGTGGCCCGATCGCCCCATCAAATGGTGTTTCAGACTTTCTGTTGTATTGATATTTTCCCCTCAAATGCCTGAAACCAAACTGCCTTATGTGTCTAGTAGTCGCCATGCTCGTAGTTTTTTTTTTATCGATAAATGTTCTCAACCCGAGTTACATTCCGTAGCTGGAAAAATACCGAACGCTTGCACACTAGGTGTTTTTATCAGCTTGGGAATGTAACGAGGGGTCGAGAACATTTATCGATAATTAAACTACGCTCGAGTTGCATTTGAAACGAGAATATACCGATTGCTAAAGTTTTGCTTCTCCAACGATCCATCACAAATTTGCCGGCCGAAAGTAGACTAACTCACCGGCCGAAAATAGACTAACTCACCGGCTGAAAGTAGCCTAACTTACCGGCCGAAAATAGACTAACTCACCGGCCGAAAGTAGACTAACTCACCGGCCGAAAGTAGACAAACTCACCGGCCGAAAGTAGACTAACTCATCGGCCGAAAGTAGACTAACTCATCGGCCGAAAGTAGACTAACTCACTGGCCGAAAGTAGACTAACTCACCGGCCGAAAGTAGACTAACTCACTGGCCAAAAGTAGACTAACTCACCGGCCGAAAGTAGACTAACTCACCGGCCGA
>JAHWFP010218709.1:19896-36766 GCA_023313725.1 Lithobius niger
CTAACTCACCGGCCGAAAGTAGACTAACTCACCGGCCGAAAGTAGACCAACTTACCGGCCGAAGGTAGACTAACTTACCGGCCGAAAGTAGACTAACTCACCGTGAAAGCTAAAGACTGTTGTATACGAACATTAGTACCAGTCACCACGCATCAACCAAAGTAAATACGTGTATTATTTTTAATGAAAGTATTGTTTCTTATATTTAAAACAGAGTAGGCGTATGATTCATATATTGCTAAGTTTTACGACGATTACTATAATTTATTTTCAACTATTTTTGGTAAGTACCGTATTTAATATTTTACGTGCTACCGTTGCTTCTTCTGCCACGGCTTCCGCCGCCTTACTACATGTAAAACCACCTTCTCCCTTGCCTTTCTGGGGAATCCAGACAATTTAATTTTTGTGAACAAATGTGTATAACTGCTTACTTCGAGCTTCGTTATCATCTGTTTAATCTCTTTGCGGCTGGTGATTGCTGATTTGCATTGTTGCGTAATAACAATGTTCCAAACAATGTAAAACAATGAAACGAATCATTCAGGGCCACGTGACTTCGGAATGGCGCGACCAGTCGGAATTGTGCGTTAGGTGCAAATCTGCAGCACGGTACTAGCCGCACCACCACACACGAAATATTAACGGAAGAGATACTGGGACAAAATGTACAAAATTCGGCTCCATAGTAAGTAAATAGTAAGTTAGTTTATTCCAATTAAAAATGGAACAGTAACTCACAAGACCACAAGCTCGCGTATGAGGTAATTAAAAATACGTCAATTCGGAAAAAAACACCATTTGTACTACAATATGGAAAGACAGTCAATAGTAACCACAATAGGTTCATAAGGGAACAAGGACATAAAAAACTAATACAATATACTAGGTTAACAACATAACAAAACATTGATAATTAGCTCATTATTTAAAAAAAAAAAGGATTCCGTAATATTCAAAGACAGTAGCCAATCATACGTTTGCATCTTAAAAGTTCTGAAATTGCTTGCCTTCTTGATAATTTTTGGCAAAAGGTTGTAAAATTTCGTCGCCAAATTTTGGAGCAATGTCCAATTACATAACATTACATAATATACAACTCAGCCAGAAAGTGCACCTAAAAGTACGTCTATAATCAGTTTCAGTAGCCACATCGTTCGATTCGTTCACTCTACTGGGGTCGATCCATACTTCATGTGTCTTAGTTGATTTCTTTCGGATTAGTTTAACTGATCGAATTGTTGTATTTGCAACCCTTGTAGTGGTTTTGATTATAGACCGACTTAAACGCCATGTTTTTTTTGTATTTTAATGATCACTTATTGGCTGATTTGTTATATTATAAAATAATTTACACAGGAACTGCATTAAAGGTGTTTCTCATAAATCTTTAAACCAAGTCGTCTAGTTAAAAAGTCTTCCTTGCTATCACATCCCACGTAAGAAAATTCGAATTTGCGACGTTTATGGAATACAAGCAAGCACCTTTAATGGCAAAAGGAGAAAAAAATCTCTCGTTCGGTGTCGGCGCATTGGTCGTCAGCCTTTAACGGGTTTTATTTTGGCACGAGTGTGAGCGTAGCATTGACCCACTTTTGGCAAATTATTGTTATTTCCGGGAGTTTCACGTTTCCAAGAGCCACTCCGTTATCGTCAGTAGGTTTGCCGTCGTCATAGCAACAGTCCGAAAGTGAGGAAAAAATGCGATGGAAAGGAGGAAGGAGTCGGGAGGAGGGGTGAAGAAGTTGGGTAGAGGGCAGAGGGGGAGAGAAACGACGGTTTGTGAGGTTATTTCCTGGCAGGGACGGCTTCGTTGGAAATAGAGAAACGCTTCAGGTCTTTGAGAATTATTTTTTTCCAGTTTTTTTTCGTCGTGCCTTTGCGGATTCGTCACACAAAAGCGAGTGAACAGTAATGACGTTTTTTTTTCCTTCTATTTTTTTACTCCGTTGACGCTGCGGCGTGAAACTTCCGTTTTGTAGGCCCGCAGCAAGGCGCCATTTTGGATTCATCGCCTCGTCTTGCCTGCCAGGCGTTATTACGAACGCTTGAACTTAACTGTAAAGAAACAAACGATGGCAATGACTGTTGCACGCTCGCCTCCAAACAAGAGGCCTCCTCGCTCGACTACATCTTCTCCAGTTGATAAAAAAAAAATTGCATTGTTAAAAATGTTTTTAGTTAGATTTACTCTTGGCGTCTGAAGTAAAAGATATTAACCAATAAACAGGACATAAAGCCAAATGGGCTCGATAAGTGTTAAATAAGGATGCAAACCTATTTACGTTGCTTTTTGGACTTAAATGTCAGATTGCCTGAGCGGGGAATCGAACTCACGTCTGAAACCGAAGGCCGGAGTCCTACCGCTCAGCCATATTGACATGGCCTTTGTAGACCTTCGGGATAGGAATATAAACCTTGGGGATAGAAAGAAAAGCATGAAACATTTTGGCCAGATTTTTGAAAATTTTTTCGTACTCAGTCGGTAGAAAAAAAAGCGAAAATTTTGGAAGTAGCATTCTGGGAACTAAAGAACTCTGGAATAATACAACCAAATTTTGGGGGCAGCGTGGTAGGTTGTACTTACAGTAGCCAGAATTTTTTCCCCTCTCTCTCTTCTCTCTTTTGAAGTGGTCCCCTGTTGTTTTATTTAAGGACAACCTCCCTTTTTTTCTTGGCGTGACGACCAACGATTTCAGGTCATGTGATGTGATCTTTGGAGTCCATTTACATGGATGACGCTCTTTTCTCCTTCATTCCTTCTTCCCTCGAGCATGTCTCCTTATCTCTTCTCTCGTTTCTTCTTTATCAGCTTCCGTCCCGCCCAGTGGCCCCCTGTCATCATTCGTTACCTTCCAGCATGCCTTTGTTGTTGTCTTGGTAGCCTGTTAGAAGACTGGACATTTTTTCCCCATCGAATCGCCTAAAGGGGAGTGCCGTTGTATGCTTATGATCTTCGGCCAATTAGAGCACTGCGATTCAGAGCAATAACTAAAACTGTTCGATGATTGGTGGTTTAAAATAATGCTACGCGTGCAAATATAAAATTGCTAGGCATTATTTAAGTAAGCGCTGAAAACCACAATGACTTGGTGAGCGTGAAATTCCACAATACATTAGCTTACCTATGTCATTAAAAATGTACGATGTGCGCGCGTGTACCTTTACTCCTCTGGAAGTAAGGCAGCTACAAAGATGAGAGTACCACCAAATGAAAGATAATTGAATTACGCATCTATTTTCGTTGCTGTAACTTGATATTTTGACCCTCAAATACGTGAAAAACTGCACTGATAACTGCTCACGACGTCAAAGTTTGATTAGGCAAAGTTACTATTCAGGCAGACTTATCGGGAAAAAACCTTGTTGCAAGTGGCATGCAAGTGTAAGTGGTCTGCACTTACCGTGATTCGTTGGAGACTAATCACAGCGTTGAGTTGGAGGTGTAAAGTTGCCATCTCTTGTTTGCTGGTAATTACAGTAATTGCCTAATAACGTAATTAGGACAAATAACGGCGTTCTATTGTACTCTCTAGTGGACTGTTGCAAAAGATGGAACGCTGGTCTTTTGGCTACTTTGACTACGTAGGTGCCAGTGCATTTCACAAAACGAAAGTGTTGCCTTTTGTTTGGCGGGGAACCTTACGTCGATAAATGATGAAGGTTTGGCGCCAAAACAATCATTCTCGACCAGCAGGCAACAAGGACAGAGCTATACACGCACGAACTATCTTGTTAGACAAATTCGTGTTTCATTTGCCGGAATGTAAAAATGTTATAATTGCAAATACGTTATGTCGAATGCAGAAGTAAAGAAGTTTGCTTTATCAGAATGCACACGTTTCCTCTTACACACGCGTATCTTACATTTACCTCCTACCCCGCCGAATTAAATTTTAGTAATTATTTTTCGAGCAACTATTAACAATCACTCCATCGACGAATCCGTCCAAAGATTTTTTTTTTCACTTTTTCTAATTCTGTTTCAATCTCTAGTCTATTTTTTTAATAACATTTTAATATTTTCTTATCATCTTTTTACTGGAATCTCTTTTAAGGCTTATAATATTGTAGAGACACTGGTTCTGCCGTCTTGTTACTAATGATTTTTGGTGTGTCCGCTTTGGGGTCTTCTCGGGGAATTTCATCACGCATGACCGGGTTTCATCCTCTTTCTCTTCTCATGTATAATTGATTTTTCCGCCGAGTCCTCCCTCCCCCCCCCCCCCCTATCTACCTCCTCCCTCCCCCGAAGCTTTTTACCTTAACATCTTCCACACGCATGCGTCAAACTTCTGCCAATGTTGGCTGTCTTTTGAGTGACAGTTTTGCCGTAGCGAATTCAACGTTTTCCTAACATGGCAGAATAGCAGCCCCTTTATTTGGAAGGTCTTGCTTTCCTGCAATGCTGGGAGGTATTGCATGCTGCGTACGTGCGTGTTTTATGCGTCAGGGGTAGCGTACGCGGTGGAGGGTGTAATTTTGTTCTGGATTTGTGATTATCGCGGTAGAGATCGCTTAGGGTGCACTTAGGGCCCGTTTACACAACGACTCGCTTTTACATTCTCACAACTACAATTTAATCGCGATGGTAAAAGTGTCGTTGGCATGGTAACAACGCTACCTGGATCCTAAATCGTTTGAGTAAATGGTTGCTGTCGCATAATCAGCATACATCGAATAATCGCTTGTACCATCACTTACGACCTGCATTACTGAGTAAGGCTTGGTCGTCTCTTATTAGATTTTGTCCTGATTTAGGTCCTTTTATATTTTTTAAAAATTGTATGCTTTTGTTGATGCTTTTTTGGTTTCCTCCATGTGTCTTTACTATGTTTGACGTTTAGCCTTGTGCCAAATATTTTGTTTTGCTTGATAAAGAGTCGTGCAGCCTCGAAACGTCGCCTTTTAAGAGAGCTCTGGAGGAGGTCGATCTCTCCAAGTTCGCGAAGTGTTTTTAAGATTGTGAATTTGATTTGGGATGAATTGACCCGCGTTTTTATTCTTTCTTTCCATATATTTTGTTGGATTTTTTTTAAATTCTTGTTAGCTGGTTTCTTTTATTTTCGGACTGGGTATAAGTGGAGCCTGCCCTCCCTTCTCTGTCTGATACAGTTTCTTTGCTGTATGAATTTATTATTACTATTACTATTTTATGTATAGACTAGCGTCGCCCCAGCAAAAATTGATCATGGTCAGCCATGGTTAAACATGGGTAGTTCATGAGTAAACATGGGTAAACCATGGGTGGTTCCAATTTACACTTGGTTAAACCTCGTTGAAAACCATGGTCACTAGTTACCATGGTAACAAGAGACTTTTACCATTTTTCAATCTTTGGATAATAATGGTTGGTCCCAATTTACCATTGGTTTAACAATGGCAAACCATGATCATAAACTGTGGTTTAACCTTGGAACATTTTTGCTGGGGCGTACCCGGCTTTGCCCCGGGATTTGTTTGACCCGTGGTTGTTTCCCAGTATTTGCTCGGTGCTGCCTGATCGTTCACTGCAACAGTCAATTCTTCTTTGTGTAACGCTCCCCCTTTCCGTCAATCCTCTCCCTCCGCAAAGCAATATCGTAATCAAATATTGGCTTAACGTAAGCACTGCCCCACCAACGGGCATTCCCCGTTCAGGCCCTTCCCCACTCCCAGTAGCGTGCGAAAAATAACTGTCCTTCGTACATGACGTCATTTAAGACATGCCTTTGCGATGACCGCGCAGAGCAAATTGTTAGTCGAGGCAAAAATGTGCCAATTTCAACTCTTTTCAGGGCAACAACGTCCCAGTTTGAACTTCAAGCCAAAGAATTGACACACTCGCACGTTTTCATTGTTCCCCTTCCGGGAGTCGTTGCGGTTGGTTTGGTTTATTAACACTGGCGATAGCCAGTGTTAGTAAGGGTCGACCTAGGATCTCTGTGTTAAACTTTCAACTTTGAGAGCTTATAACTCCGTCAAAATTAAAAAATTTTAAACCAAATTTGGAATCTAGCCTTGACTAGTCAAGGCCTGTCTACAGTCCAAAAATTGTGAAATTCAGTCCAGCCAAACCCGAGATACAGAGAGGGGCCAAATAGACAACTTCTTGTTCTGCTTCTTCTTCTTGTTGTTGTTGTTGTTCTGGGGATACTTTCGTCTGTCCTCTCTACAGGTCAGACTATTTGTCGTGTAAAGCTGGTTCTTAGCTCATTTTACAGGTATTGCTCCGTAGATGTGCCCTTTCCATAAGGCCTTTTCTAATTGGTCAAGTGGTTCAGGGGTTACGGAGCTCTAAACGACCAGATTGATTGTTTTACATTGTTTTAAACATTGTTATTATGCAACAATGCCATTTAGCAAACGCCAGCTGCAAGACATAGACTGAAGATTAAAGGATTTGTTTCTATTGTTAACACTAGCGATAGCCAGGTTAGTAAGGAGCATAGGAATTTACCGAGCTTAAAAGCGGCGCAACAAAACAAACAACAAATTAATTATAAAGGTGTCACACATACCCCACCCCTCACCCACCACCACACCTATTTATTACAATTCTCAAAGTAACACGGATTAATAAACAAAAACGTATCGTTAAAAGTTAAAAGTAAGGGTCTAAAAGTCAAAACCTGTAAGGAACACGGACAAGCTTTCACTGTAAGGGTCTAGGTGTCAAATTTGGCCAGTAAGACACTGCTAAGCATTAGACCCTTACTACCCGGTGATCATGTTAATGACTTAGTAAGGAAAATTGGAAATTGGCCAACAGCGAAAATCGTACACTAGAAGTAACGTAGTTCAGTAAGCCACCTTTATGCACTTACGTTAAATCGGAGTGGCATGACCCGGATTCGAACCGGCTACCCAGTTCGCCCCCAGATCACTTGCATAGCACCTTAATCTCTCCGTTGCACTTCGATGAAACGTAAGTGCATAAAGGTGGCTTACTGAACTACGCTTACGCTTGTAGCAGGTTGTCTTGTTGGAATCGCTGCCATGTTACCAAACCGAAAAAAAATGTCAACCTAAAGCAAAGTAGGAAACCCACAACCCCACTATCATTGGATCATCTCATGGGTCTTTATAGGACGATCTCGGACAGCTGTTGCTCAAAAACCGGGTAGTAAGGGTCTAATGCTTAGCAGTGTGTTACTGGCCAAATTTGACACCTAGACCCTTACAGTGAAAGCTTGTCCGTGTTCCTTACAGGTTTTGACTTTTAGACCCTTACTTTTACCTTTTAACGATACGTTTTTGTTTATTAATAATGTAATATGTGGACCCATACTGGATTTACACTATTTTATTTTATATTTTAATTATTTAAAAACGTGTTTAAATTGCGCACCATCGTTTGTGCTGCAGACGTGGACCGTTATTTCTGCGTTCAGGCTTGTGAATAAGCCAATAATTGAGAGAGGTACACGCGAAAACTTTCCAAATAGGTTTTCGTTTAGGCAAATGAATAGACTCGGGAAGGCGCCAAACCTAACTCTTCAACTTCATTACGGCCAATTAACGATTGCTCCTTAAAGGTCAGAGGTTAAACAAAAGGTCCAGTGGCACGAGCAGGTGAACCTACCTCTCCCCCTCCTCCTTCCTTTCCAAACCCCGTGGCATTGTCCTGTTGAGAGGGGTCTCCTTTTGTCACGTGACTGGCCTTAAGCCTAACGAGCCCATCCTTCAGGCCGACTCCCTCCATCGAAGCGCTATTACGTCAAAGGTAGCGGGCGGAGCGAGGATTTACCACAGACTAATGGACGGGATTTCGTGGCACCCTCAGCGCCTCCCGACAGGTGTTCGAGCCTCGGCCATACAACATTCATGGACCAAAATGGACGGATGCCGAGCTGTGTGTCGTTTCAGCTGGCTCTCTGCTTCTTTTAGCCGAATTCTGTCTTCCGTGAATTCGGTTTACTGCTGGTGACTGGAAGTGCCTACTGGCGGGCTTTTTACATTTTTAAGTGTTAGTGGTGGTAAAATCTGCTTACTCGGCTGAGAAAATTCTGTTTTTTTTTTTGTTGGGGGAGAGACGAATTGGATGGCGAGAAATCGGCTTAGCCTTCTTGAAAAGGATGTTGGCTCCTCCTGAATTTTATAAATTTGCGGCTGAGACACGCATCTTTATTTTTAAAGGTGCCTAATCACAGTATGATAGGCTGCAGCACCTATCGCCGTCTATCATGATTTAGTCTATGTAGCACTTGATTTCAACAAGCGAAGGAATGTGCAAAGAAATTCCTTTTTACACGACAAACAAGCCACGTGCCTCCTAAATTATTGAATGTAAAGTTGGTGCGTCCAGGTGCACCAGGGAGCAAGCGGTCGAGGTTGACGATATCACTGTCAGGTGGCACCCATCCAGCCATTCAAAATCTGTGGTTCAAAATGGTTAAAGGGCAATTACATCCATTTTGACATGCATTTTTGACTTTTGGATCACTTAACACAATAACTAAACACAAGAATTGCGGTAAGAATACGTTACGTACGTCCGATATAACAATTTAATTACTGCATCACCAAAACACGACACGGAGATCGCTATTGTTTTGCTGGAACGCGCAGAAATTAATGCCGACAGACGGATCTCTTCGATTTCGACTCGCAGCCGATTGAGATAGCTGTATTGACTGTGAGGAACTCAAGCGTCTGACGGCCTTAGCTGGCCACTACACTGCAACTACAACTAGCTCAATCAGCTGCGTGTCGAAATCGAAAAGTGACATCTGTCGGCATTAATTTTTGAGCGTTCCAGCAAAACAATGGCGACCTCCGTTTCGTGTTTTGGTGATGCAGTAATTGAACTGTTATATCGGACGTACGTAACGTATTCTTGCCGGAATTCTTGTGTTTAGTTATTGTGTAATTGATGCATGTCAAAATGGATGTAGTTGCCCTTTAATGTAGAAAAAAGCGCCCGTGATGGCGTTAGGGTTAACTTCATCACTTGCTCCCTGGTTACGTGGACGCACCAACTTTACACGCAATGATTAAGAAGGTACGTGGCTTGTTTATTCCATTAAAAGAAATTTATTTCTCTGTTCCTTCTCTTGTTGAAAGGGCTAGACAGAACTAGATAGCGGTAAATGGCAATAGAGAAGCTGCAGCCTGTCTTATGGTGGCATTCCTCCTTTAAGGGGTATTTCCATCTGTTGAATGGTTTGTGTAGCATATGGTTAATTCTCTGGTTAATCAGTGATTTGAAAGGACAGAAAGCCAAATGGGCTCGCCACGTGTATAAAAAAACACGGATGCAAGCTTATTTTCGTTAGCTTTTGGACTTAAATGTCCGGTTGCCTGTTCAGGGAATTGAACCTACGACCCAAGCGGGGCTGACACGGTCTTATAAAAGGAGACAACAGGATTAAACAGGGGAGGGAGAAGTAGCGTGAGGTGAATTCGAGTAGGGTGGATGTAATTAAAATAAATTAAAAGTAAAAATGAGTGGCAAATGAAATGTTGAAGTTTATAATCAGTAAATGTTAATTTTTTTTTTGTAAATGTGGTTGCAAATTTAATTTCTGCGTACGCGAAAACATCTAAATTGACAAAAGGATTTAAAATTTACGACCATATTTAACCGTATTACGAAACGTAAACAATTTAGGGTGTATTTTCGTAATTCGGTTAAATGTGGTCGTAAATTTTAAATATTTATATCAATTTATATGTTTTCGCGTATGCAGAAATAAAATTTATAAAAATATAAACGTTTTCTAGTTATTAACTTCAACATTTATTTGTCACTCATTTTTACTTTTTTTTTCTTATATAATCCTCCTCTCCACCCTACTCGAGTTTACCTCTAATCTAAAACAAAACCTACAAGGGTGAAAGAACCCGCCAAGTTTCAGCCAATGAAAGTAGTGATATCAGAACAAAAATGGCTGCCACCAAGTTGCTTAATTAGTTGCCAAGCTAATCCCACCGAACATTAGATCAAAGATTAAATGAAAAACCTGGCCATTGCTGAAGATTATAGCAATGGTCAGGTTTTTCATTTAACCTTTGATATAATAGTCGGTGGGATTAGCTTGGCAATTAGTGTAGCAACTTGGTGGCAGCCATTTTTGTTCTGATATCACTACTTTGATTGGCTGACATTTGACGGGCTCTTTCACCCTTGTGGATTTTGTTTCTGATATTACGATTTTTGTATTTTTTTTTATTGGTTTTTCAACAAATCAAAAAAAAAAACCCTAAATTATGACGAAAATGCAGGATGCAGTTCATGTTGAAGTATATTACGGCTGGATCGTTTTGAAGGCTGGTTACCTCAACGATCATATTTTCCTCACTCATTGATTTTCGACGCCCACGTCACGTGGCGTGTGGGCGATTTTTACGGGGCCGTTACGTAAAAACTTTACGGCAGCATATATGTTTCGAGGCGCGCGCTCACGTTTAATGCGCCTTCATTTACACTTGACTTGTTTCCCGCCACATGCGTTTCTTGTGCGACGCCACACTTTTTACGACCCGTTTTTACGCCCGACTAAAGCTAGCGCGTGTGGGCACGATTGTTAATGGCTGGAATAACTCGTGTAACAAGATCCGCTTGTCCGTTTATTATTAGTGGGTCGTCAGTGATCAAAGGAAGAGACCCCCGTCTCATGTACGAGTTTCTAGAGAGACGTGTTTGTCGGCTAGAATGGCCAGATAGCAGGACCGCAGCTAGAAATTTTTCCTGGAGGTGTTTTATGAAGGAAAGAGAAGAACAAGCCAAATGGCACTAGAAATCGTGCAAATCTTACCAAATATATATATATATTTTTCAAATTAGGGCTCGCGCAGCCGCCGCGCTCGCAGCGACTAAACATAGAATAGAATCGTTGGTGTCGCTTTGAGTGTTTTTAGACCCAAACGGCAGATGTTAAGTGGAAATTACCACCATCATTTCCGTTGTTTTTGCCGCATGAGGGAGGAAACCGGAATACCCGGAGGAAGCCCACATGCATCTAACGGGGAAACAACCGGAGAAAAACCCGTACATGTACACTTCCCTTCACCAGGATTCGAACCCGGGTCTGTAAGAAGCCAGAGATTTACAGCCGGGACCGAGACGCCTATCGAATCTGACGCCCCAGTGCTCCGACTACTCTCACCTCGTGCATACAACATTGGAAAAGCAACTAATCACTAATTCCTTCGAAATGTTCCCTTTTTGCCCCAATTCCCCCAACTTAAATTCAGTCGGGACCGTCCCTCTTGCCAGTGTGTCACAGCAACCCCGTAGCTGCCAAATAAGCCACTCAAACCAAATAATAGCCCGAAACGCATCATAATTCTACCTGACCCCGAGTAAGCACTTCATTTCTGGCATGCCATTTAGGGCCCAAAGCCAAGGCGAGAGTCCCCCCTCCCCCATAAATCAGGCGAGCTTGACCTGATTATCGCTCCAATTTATAATTAAAATATTACCAGAACTGAACCACGGCAATTCGCTTATTCCATTTGCTAGGATTTAATTTGGACTTAACCCAACCCATAAATTGACCTCCTGTTACTTTGTTTAGCTAGACCCGTAACTGTGGTGTCGAGGAGCTGTTGCACGTACCAATAATCGCCACGCTTTGATTTCTCCTATGTTGAATTTCTAAAGAACATTTTGATTCGGCAAAGCGGGATTTGGCGGAACGTGTAATCTGGGTTTCATTTTCGGAGAAACGGGTATGCACCCTAGTGACGTACTATGACTTTCCCTTCCAAGGGTTTTTTCCTCATCGGCTTTTTTTTTTTCCTGTAATTGTCGCTGTCGTGTCATTGTCGTTGTCTGATATGATCGTTGTTGTTAGTAGTCGCTTTCGTCGTTATCGTAGTGGTCGTTGGCTTATTTTTTCCGCAGATTTTTTCCTATGGCTTTCCCTTCCGTGGGTTTTTCCTCTCATCGGCTTTTTTCCCGTGTAATTTTTTTCTTTGATACCTCTGATGAAAAGCATATGGTGCAACAAAATTTAAAAGATAAGCTCAATGCCATTTCCACGACAAATATGCAAGCTATTTAAAACAAATTGCAAGTTTGTCATGCGCAAAGGGCTTGGCAGTTATTTTAAACTAATAGAAGCCATGCACGGTTAGGTTAGGTAACTGATGTGTATGTCCATACTCGACCGAATTAAGTTTCTTAAATCTGCAAATCTGCTTGCAAAAATAGTAAAATCTGAAAATCCACACGAATCACTACAAGTCAGCAAATCTATATAAGTGAAATCTGAAAACCTGGAATTCTTCATGATATTTCGCAAATCCAAGCGAAATCTTGCTAATCCGTACAAATCTGCACAAATCCGTGCAACTCTTCAAATCTAATGCAGTGATTTCGGATTTGCAAATCTCGTACGCTATTTCCGGATTTTTCGGACACCTCGACTTTTGACAATCGAGTACGCACCAGCACTGCGCATACGTGTATACGCCGTAAATGTTCCCTTGAACAGAAACATCCGTTTGGACTTATTTTATCTCAGGCGAACATGTTCATATTTAATGATCCTAACGCGTCGATGTCGCTCTCGAATAATCCAAATCATTTCCCGATTTTAGGATCAATCTATTATTGATAATGTATTAGCGCATCCCGTTTGGAATGGGTGATCAAAGGTTAGAGTGATTGAATTTCCAATAATTAAATTAACTGTGTTATTGCGTGGTAAAGTCGATTAAAATAGAAAGTTACACACACATATATGCACAACGGTCGTTTTAAAATTACTCAAACGGTAACGATTTTAGATTTAGGTTAACAGCAGTATCCGGTTTCAGTTTGGTTTCCCCCAATCTTTTCTCGGGCGAACCGTATGCTTGAAACACAAGTCGCGTCGTGGGTTCGAAGCCACATATCCGGGGCACGTGCAGATAATTGCTTACACGAGCTGACTGCTGATTGACTCCCGGGCTGAAAGCAATGTAGCCTGGCTTTGCTTTCGCGTTGGAAGTCTTAAAGTTGTGTCTACTGTTGCGTGCCGAAAAATCCAAATACCGAAATGGAAGATTTTTTGCTGACTTACCTCTAAGTATGTGGTGGAAGGCAGAGGAGCGGGGTATAGTCGACCTAACGGGTGTAATAGGGTGTCCAAACAGTTCCAGGACGACCTCATAATTTTTGAATGGGTAGGAACACAAAATTGAAGCTTTAGGGTTCCTAGTTGCAAAGGATCTACCTTTTGATATGGACGCCATGTCAGTTGCCCCCCTGGGTGCTCCCCCGCCCCCAGGGGACCCAACTTGAAAAATTCAAATTGAATGGCGGGTCGAGTGGTACTTCTTTGGAAAGGTATTACTTAGACGAGTCCATGAAAACCTCTCTGCGATTTGCCAATCTCACATGCTGGCTGACCCAAGTTCAACAATGCCATCTGCTGCACTCGGATTGTTTACTCACGCTAGAGAGGTCGTAAAGAGTGCACGTTGCAGCTGGAGGTCTTCACATTTTCCGTGTGAAGACCTCCAGCTATTTATTGTACGCTTAGTCAAAAGGTTTGGTCTTGGGGTCGGAGCCCCCAAAGGGGACTCCAGGGACCCCAGAAATGTACCAAAATGTGCCCCCCCCCCTCCCCTGTAATTCGTAATGTAGTGTTTCCCCAGCAACCTTAGCGGCCCACTTATAATTTTTCTTCGGCGATCTATTGGCATAAATAATTCAAATTTTTACCGCATTAGTCTTTTAGATTTTCGATCTCATGGTAATTATTGGCAAACAAGTAAAAAGTAGTATACGCACACACACACACAGAGCCATCTCTCGGCGGAGTTCGGCAAAGCGTGGTTGATGCTTTCTGCCTGGGAGGTCCGGGTTCGATCCTGGCCTCGTCCACCTCCTGGCATTTTCAGGAAGAGAAGGGCCCTGTGGTGCCTCGTGCTCATGTCAAAGATATTGGGGTTTTCCGCTTGGATTTCTCCGGCTAAATTGTCCCTCTCGCCATCTACTCATAATCATCCTCATCTTCATCTGGAGGTGACGAGAGGCTATGCGGCCGCCATTAGGTGACGGAGGGCGGTCTGCACCCTGTTTCAAAAGGAGAGCCACTATAGCATCATCATCATCACCGGCGCGTTTTAACGGGTGGAAGTCGCCGACAGCAGCTGCATCACCTCTGACTTCTCAATGGAGACAAATAATTCTAAGAACTCATAGACTGGTAAGCTCATAAAACGTAGCATTATTGTATAAATGTATTGTAGTAAGAATATTGTAATCACATTAACATGACGTTCCAATGGCCCTAGACTTGTTCATACCTACATTTAAACTATAAAAGTTAAAAATGAGTTCATTGGTTCAATTTCTAAGTGAGAGCAAACGAAGAACAGCAACAATAGTCACGTTAAAATATTGTTTCAAAGTTCTCGGCCTTGTTAATACCCACATTTCAAGCTACACAAATTGAAAATCGGTTCATTGGTTCGATCTCTATGTGATAGCAAAATTTCCCCAACAAGATGAACAACAACAACATGAATATTGTAGTCACATTAAAATAGCGTTCAAAAGGTCCTAGGCCTTGTTCATATACGTTTTAAGCTATAAAACTTGAAAATTGGTTCATTGGTTCGATCTGCAGGTAAGAGGAAAGAGTCACAACAACAACAACAAAATGGCCAGGCTGTGGAGGTCAAATGGTTCGATTGTTGTTATTGAAATTATTAAGCAGCGAAATAGTTATCACACGACTCTAAATACCGAATTTCGTTGGACTGTATCAACTCGGGGAGGGGGAGGGGGATATAGGGTTTCAAGGTTTGATGTTTAACGTGGAAGTTCATTCTGAGGCTTACGTAAGCAGGGTGACGTTCTACCCGGAAAACCGGGATATTCAGGGAATTTTTCAAGTCTGAAAAATTCAGGAAAAAATCAGGGAATTTGATAAATTAATATATACTGAAAGTCAGGAAATTTAAACATTTTCCAAAAAGTCTTTTTCACCCATAAAGAAAAGCTAATTCGGATTTAATTTTTTACTTCTAAAACTTTCACTTTATTTCAATTCAAACTTCATGTCCTTTTTGTTACGTTTCTGATAAAGTGTAAAGTCCTTAGGCCTAAGTAATGTGGGCCTAAGTGCGTTTCTAATTTTGTTCAGCTTATGGCCTTTTCCTACTCTTTACTAATACCAGTTAGGGGAGTGCAATTTTTGATTTAGCAAAGCAATGCGATATATAGTTATTGCGATTTGAGTGAAATGTGAAAAACATGTTTTCAGTCCTGTTCTGTACCTTCCTTCGACCAAAAAAAAAATAATAAAATCAGGGATAAGTGTAGGTATTGGTCTGGAAAACCTGGAAAAAAAATCAGGGAATTTCATCAAGAGCCTTTGATGAACGCGAAATTCAGACGAGGCCTACTTATTACTACTGCAAAGTTTTATTGATCAAACAATCATACCACCTTAAGTCGGCGGCAGTTTTTTTTTTCTTTCTTTTTCCAAATCTCAAGTGGTTAAAAGTTTATTCAGAATTGGAAAACCCGACACGAGTTTTCTGTTAGCAGTGAACAGAGACGACCTCCCAATGATTTTTACGCATGGTTAGGCAAACATCGCCGCGTGGTCGTTCCCTATGCGGTCGCAGCGGGTCACGCAGCGTAAACACAACTGGGCCCCCAAACACTTAAACAATAATATGCGCCCCCAATTTAGTTCTTTTCGGTAACGTCAACGGGAAAAGGTCGAAAAGTTTTCGTCCTTAGCTGGCATGGACGTCGCTACTTAGCACCCTGGAGATAGAAGGTTGGTTTGTTTTTAGCGTTTCGAGATGGAGTGGGCTAGGAGTCAGGCCTGCAAGACAACGACCAGGCTTGCGTCGAATGTCGCCCGTTTTTCCTAGTTGCGACGGTGCACCTTGCATGCAGAGAGTTCAGGCGATCCCAAGCACGCCTCAAACCTTAGAGCAATACCGTAATTTGTGGCCGGGTCCTCAATAGTAGCCGGTCTCTAATTGTAGCCGGGTGTTTCCCCAATCAACTAGAGTAGCCGATCTCTAGTTGTAGCCGGTTATAGTAGCCGGGTCAAAATGACTTGATTTTGAAAAAATTTTATAACAGTGCACGCCCGTCACATAAACAGATACCGTATCCAAATTAAGGTGTAATAAAAGCATTCATGCGACATTATTTTCCTTTTTTAATGTCAGACACATGTACTGCATACTGATACCGTATATTTCCTTTCCAAATTTTGTAGTAGCCGGTCTCTAGTTGTAGCCGGGTCTCTAGTTGTAGCCGGTTCAAACAAAATGGCTTGAGTTTTGACCAGTAGCCAGGGCTACAACTAGAGGATTGACGGTATATTCACTTCGTTGTGGGAGGATCATATTCCTATAACGTGTGTCGACACATTCATTACTGCTACAATTTGTTGCTGGACTATAATCATACTTACTCACCTGTTGTTGCGGATTATAAGACGTAAAGCATTTACTCAAATGATGTCGGATCCATCTATTCCAAGTAACGTTGTTGCCAGTAGTGGTAAAATACGATATTCGGTTACACATATATACCCCCCACTTCCGGTCACGTGATAAAAGTGGGGGTAATGATGCACTTCCGATCATCTGTTGAAAAGTGGGGGTTCCATTTTTCGTCAATTTGGAGGATGGTGGAAAAGTGCATTTTACTATCTGTTTTCCGGCTTTCGTCGATGTGGAGGACGGTGGGAAAGCACTTTTTGCTTCCGCCTATGATGTCACTTCCGGTCACGTGATCAAAGTGGGGGTATTGATGCACTTCAGATCACATGATGAAAAGTGGGGGCGTCAGTTCCGGATTTTTCGTTAATCTGGAGGAGGATGGGAAAGTGCCTTTTGCTACCTTTTTTCATTCTTCATCAATGCTTTTGCTATCTTCTATGACGATATCCCGATCACGTGATCAAAATGGGGGTAATGA
>JAHWFP010218709.1:45717-59532 GCA_023313725.1 Lithobius niger
ATCCTCGGATTTATAAGTTTTTTTTATGGGAGTAATAATTCGTATACGTTTTAGTCGTTTTCTCGTTGGAAAACCGGCAATCGCAGGACTCGCTACGGGTGGTGGTGGATTAACAACGGTAGGTTTCAAAGTATTAACGACGGGTTTAAAAAATTCTTGTAAAGATTCTTCTTGATCTCGTTCGTCCAAACGTTGATTCAAAAATTTTTCCCGTAAACGTTTTTTGAGATTTACTATTTCACGTTTCTTTTCCATGTTATCTTTTTTTCTTTCTTTTGTCATCGAACGAAAACGTACGTTTATAACGTCCCTCGTTTAACGTTTTGTCGATCGATAAAAACCCGTACGGATCGTCCCAACACGTTCTACACAACGTTTTAAACTCCAGAAATTCCATGTCAGGACCGACATGATTTTCGTACAAATGTTTCAGGTTTAAATCGTCCACGGGAAATACGATTAATAAATTGGCGTTATCTCTAACCACTTGTTTGGGGATTCTGGTGTAAGACTGACTGCAATAAAAAACGTCGGCATTAGAATGACGGCCTTGAGCGAAGTAACGTTCTATGTTTTTTTGTTTGTCTAAAAGAACATCGTCAAAAACCACGAGATTACGAAACCTGGTGTCCAACTGCTCGGGAGGAATTAAATCGTTTTGAGAGTCGTGAAAACTCGCAATCTCCCGCCCTACGGTGCCCTCAATTTCGGAAAATATAGACTGTAAAGCTCGGTATTTCGCTTGACACAGAGTTTTGCTGTACACGTATAATCTGTCGTAATCCAACCATCCTTCGTTACAGATAAAATTAAACAGTAAGTTCGTCTTTCCGCAGTTTGCCGGTCCTATAATCAGGCATCTGATGTTTGAAGGAAGAAATGGATGATTTTTGGGTTTCCTGATCGGCACGAAGAAATCGTAATTTTGAATATCCATCGTTTTTTCTTATTCAGAAATCAAACTCATGAAGTCTTTATCCGAAAACTTTTCGTTGAATGTATTAGATTCGACGACTCCGTAATCTACGTTACACCAAAGTTTTACGGTTCTGGGAGCGTCGTTGCTGATGTACACGGAGTTAATTTTACCACTAACTTCCGACAAGGACATACTTCCGCACGGAGCCAAGTTAAACCACGGTTTTTCTATAACGTTTTTGTTAAGTTTTCCTTTAGTTTTGTGGATGTTGTTGTACACCCACGTTCTGAGACACAGCGGCTTATCCGACTCACCGTCTGCCTTTTGACAAAATGGGTAGCAGGTGGAAGCTGGGTGCGAGTAATTTGGGTAACTGAACATCGTCAGAGAAACGGGTTTCTGCTCGTCGGTTTCAATTTCTAATTTTTCGCAGATGTATCGTTTAAGATTTTTCATCGCGGTTTGAGATTCGGGGGTCGACGGAGAAATCCATCCCTTACATCTGGAATCTTTGTTCAAAATGGGAGAACCTATGCCTTTTAAATCCTCGAATTCTACGGAAGGAGATAAGACGTACTTTACTCCATTTTTTTAATTTGTCGCATTTTCCGTCTTAACTTCTAGAGAATTTGATTGCAACAGACTCGATAGCTTTCCATACCAGGTAGAATGAGACATTTCTTATTCCTTTTGTTTATATATAAAAAAAAAAGAATCGTCAAAATGCCGGTTAATAAATTTGGACAGTCTTTGAAACGAACGCAAAGAGATGTGAAAGGGGTTCCGGGTATAGGATTTATATTAGACTTGAACCATGATTACGACATGCAGAATAAGAGACTGACTAAAGTCGGAGCTGCTACAGAACCCGAAGACGTCGTAATTTATTCCCAATTTACCGAATTAGAAAACGAAGTAAAAAAATTTAAAGCCGACGTAGGATTGAAGAAAGATGCGGATGGACATTTTAACGCTGACAAGAAACGTATTAAAGATCTCGAAACTCCCTCGCAATCTAAGGATGCAGCGACTAAGGATTACGTCGATTCAAAAACTGTATCGGACATGCGAATGAATCGCTTAACTAATCTAGCTGCTGGTGTAGATCCCGAAGATGCGGTGACTTATTCTCAGTTGACAGATGTAAAAAATTTAAAAACTACGTTGGAGGAAAGTGCCGATGGGCAACTCGACGCGAAAGATAGACGAATCAAGGATCTGGCATCCCCCGCACAATCTAAAGATGCGGCGAATAAAGAATACGTCGACGCGAAGCTTGTCGTTATAAACGAAGTGGAGACCAAACTCGGTTACGCTTTAAAGGAAGGTCCCGATGGACTGCTCGATGCGAAAAATAAGCGAATCAAGGACCTCGCATCCCCCGCACAATCTAAGGATGCTGCAAATAAAGAATACGTTGATACGAAGCTTCTCGGTATAAACGAATTAGAAACCAAACTTGACAATGCCTTGATTATGGACTCTCGCGAAATATTCGACGCAAAAAATAAACGAATCGGTAACCTCATGAACCCCGAAAAACCTTCGGAAGCTGTTACTAGAGAATTTCTCTTCGAGACTATTAGAGACGGGTACCGCATAGATAGACTTCACTCGGCGTTGAACGAGGATGAGGGTGAGCGTTTGGTACTCGATGCAACACGGAGACGAATCAAGAATCTCGCATCACCAGCACAATCTAAGGATGCCGCGAATAAAGAATACGTCGACGCGAAGCTTCTCGGTATAAACGAATTAGAAACCAAACTTGATAATGCCTTGATCATGGACTCTCACGGCATATTCGACGCTAAAAATAAACGAATCAGTAACCTGGCGAGCCCCGAAAGCCCTTCGGAAGCTGTTAATAGAGACTATTTCTTCGAGGTTATTAGAGATGCCTACGAAATAGACAAACTTCAAACGGCGTTGAACGAGGACGAGGATGGGGTACTCGATGCAAAAAATAGACGAATCAAATTTACGCTCCCTCCAACCGCGGAACACGACGTGGCTACTAAGGGTTACGTCGATAGTCGAATGGTTACTTTAAACGTAGAAAAAAAACTCCCACCAGACACGGAGGAAGCCAAGAATCATTTTGACAACGTCGGTTTTGTGATGGAAAGATATATAAATCCACGTATCGACTGTATAGTTACTTTTCGCGGAACTAGTCCTTACCCTAAAGGTCACTTTTTTACGTGTAACAATAATTATCCTCGCCAATACTACTTATCAACATCCGGTTGGTATATCCTGGGAATGACTATAGGAAGTAGCGGAGACTATATAAATAGTTCAAATCCTCCAGATATAAAGATTCGGTGTTTAATAACTCATTTTTTTGATTTATCGGAAAGTGTACCCGAAAACAAAGGATTTCAAGTTTATCTCGGTTTCGAGAGATTTCTCCAACCATCAACTCTAAGTATAACTGAAATACCGATCATCGTGAACGATGGTAAGGTGATTTATATAATGGCTGATACAGCAAGCACGGAGGATAAAGATTACCAGATAGATATATACCTAACCAAGACTCGTTGTATACCATGGTCAAAGCAGAGACCTACCGATCCATACGAAGAAAAATGGGGTTAAAGAGCTAACCGTCTTAAAATATCTTCGTAATCATATCCCTTGCACGAGAAACTTAGAAAAAATAAACAGAAATGACCGCACAATGTTTGATTAAAATTTTGCACCCTGTCGTAATTGTATTTAACGGGACCCAAATACTCCGAAATGGATGTCGGTGGTTCGAGGTTCCCGAAACTGTCGAAATAACAGGGTATGTCAGTAACTGTCGAGTAAGCCACCCAATGACTTCCATTTCCATCGTGAAAATTTTCGAGATTAACGATGCCGCATTCGCCACGAGGTTTAGGATTTAACGGCAGACGATCCTTGCTAAAAGTACCTCTGTATTTAGGAATTTTCAAAACTTTGACTAATCTGTTTAAATCGAGATTCGTTAACGGTTTAGTAAAATCGATCAGACCTTCACTGGCCTTAGAAAGAGCCCTCTGCCACGATTCGCTTTTTTTTTCTTTTTACGTTTCAACCCCGAACCCTCCATCTTCTTGTTATGTCTCACCATTTCTTCCATTACCTTAGCATCGTTCTGGCTCTTTTTAACTGCAGCGGCGATACCGGCGGCACCTCCGGCTAGACCACCTACAACGGCTAAGATGGGTCCCAGCAATGCCAACAATGGTAAAAACCCACCTCGTTTCGCGATCTTTTTTCTTTTTACCCCGCTCCATTTTTTTCCGATTTTACTTGTTTTCGTTTTTTGTTTCACCATCTCTCTTTTTTTAATAAATCACTTCGACTTTGCCTTTATCCAATTTCAAACTCATTTTTCTATCACCGATCAACAGCGCGTGGCACGTCGTGTTAGCTGGAACCGCAGCGTTAAATTTCAACTTTACTTGCACGTCGACTATGCCGGACTGAAGTCTCTCCGATTGCTTGGAACAGTCCAAAACCACTAGAGGATAACTCTTTTTAAACTGCACAGAATCGATACACAAGTCCCCGACATCGTACAAAGCGCGTCTAAACTCTTGAGCCATTCTATACAGGATCGAGTATTCTCCTGTAGCGTAATTTACGTTCAAGTCCAAGAACGGGTAACGTTCGGAATTTAAAGTTACGTGAGCATCTTGAAGACTGCAGTGATCGAATACGGCTGGATTTTTAGTTTGCGCATCTTTTCTATTAGTCTGAAGAGCTAGAATAACCCACCTCGGTTTTTCAACGGCTGAAGTAGTAAGCACGCGCCATGTGAAACTAGTGCTCTGAGGAAGTTCGCAACTATCGTAATGCCAGTGCCTAAAACCCAAGTCCACGTTCATCCCACCTTCTATGTAACTAAAAAGCCTGAGTTTTTGCTCGTCGGATGTGGTTACGTGGGGTACGTGCCACGAAACGCTACTCAATTCGACTTTCCCAACGGCTGTTGCAACTGCCCTGAATACAGCGTCTTCATTGCTCGCCCTAGACAACGTTAGGACATGCTTAGCACCGTACAGCACCTTGTCATAATTTTCGAAAAATCCCATGCAGTGTTTTAAGGGAATGGCGAATGAGAAGCTTCCTTTAGGAGTCGTTTCCTTCACGATGATGGAATGCCGTAATTTGAATCCGATGTTATCGTTTAAACTGGCCGCGGAAGATTCTGCCGCATCTAACGCCCAGCAGTTCCCCAGCAACGACACTTGATCGGTCGAACCGTACGTAAGGAGACCTTTCATGAGAGTCCCATAACCGGGGTAATTTAACTCGTCCACTAGCTTATCCCCCAAGTGATATTTAATGCTGGAAAACAGGTACATGGAACCATTATTGATGAGAGACACTATGTCCGCATCGGCAAAACTAGAACCGTCGGCATTCAGTAACCTGCCTTTAATCAGAAGATAACTATTCGCGACGTGTAGGAACAAATCCTGATTTTCGATTACGATTCTAATTTCCGAATTGACGTTGTTTAGATTGGTTCCTACTATCGGATTATATTCGTGAAATGCGTAGCTCTCCACGGAAGAATCTTGTTGTAAAGATTCGTTTATGTCGAGGTAATGTTCCGTTAAACTCATCTTCTCGCTCTCGTTATAAATTTGATGAATGCTGCGTTTTTTCCCCTTAATTGATTATTATCTACGACGAATCCTTTTCCAATTATTCTTTTTTTTCTTTCGAATACTAACATTCTTTTTTTAATACGTACAAAATTATTTTTTAGACCTCAGATGAAGTCTGACGGTAAGGGTTTCCCCGTTTAAATTTATCATTTCATTATCTTGAGAAGTTAACCAAATACGAATATTACGAATCTTGTCGGTAGTTATGGGAAGGTAAATTAAATTTTGAGGGGAAATTATCATCTTATAACCCGGCGGCACTCCCGGATAAAAAGCGTATATGCAAGGTTGAGTGTCGTCATTCACGTAGGAAGACCCGATTATGTTGGTATGAACGAAAATTGTATTCAACCCCATTATATCCACGGATTTTTGACCTTGCTGAGTTTTAGTATAAGTTCCCCGAAGGAAGCCTAGAACTGTTCCTAAATTATTATCTCCCAGAAACGAAACGCCGTAGAGCGGATTATTTATAACCAAATTTGTTTTTAAAGTATTATGGTTCGGTTCTAAAGTGATGGCATTTTTTTCGTGACCACTTCTTTCTAAAGTAGACTGTATAAAATTATTCAAGTCCGAAATCTCGTAAGCGCCGGGAACGACTCTCACCTCGATCCAATTCGCTCCACCATCGATGGTGTAAAAAAATTCGTTATTGTCAGCGTGCACGTTGAAAATACTGTAGTACGTATCCAAGGAGACGAGCGCCATTTCATACTCTTTTTTAGGGTCTAGGTATATGGGCGTTTTTAAATTGCAGCTCAGTTCGCCACCTATTCCCGTTAAAATTATTGAACTGGAATCCATGCTTTTTCTTTTTTTGTTATTTATTTTTAATAATGAAAAAAGGTACTGAAAGACACTATCCCCACCATCCTCCAGATCGATGAAAATGAAGAAAATTACCGAGAGGCACTTTCCCACCATCCTCCAGATTGATGAAAACGAAAATAGGGTAGCAAATGGCACTTTCCTACCATCCTTCAGATCGATGAAAAACAGGACCCCCACTTTTCGTTACCCACCGGAAGTGACACCCCGATTTTTGATCTCATGACTGGGAATATGTATGTTTGCGACCTAAAAAAGGTAGAAAAAGGCATCCTCTCCAAAATAACAAAAAAAACGAAAAAAGGTCACCTTCCTCCAGATTGACAAAAAACCGGAAGTGACGACCCCACTTTTCGTCATGTGAACTGAAGTGCATCATTACCCCACACTGATCACATGACCGGAAGTGACATCATAGGAGGAAGCAAAAAGTACTTTCCCACCCTTCTTCAGATCGACGAAAGCTGGAAAACAAATAGTAAAAAGCACTTTTCCACCCTTCTCCAGATTGACGAAAAATCCGGAACTGACGCCCCCACTTTTCATCATGTGATCTGAAGTGCATCAATACCCCCACTTTGATCACGTGACCGGAAGTGACATCATAGGAGGAAGCAAAAAGTACTTTCCCACCGTCCTCCACATCGACGAAAGCCGGAAAACAGATAGTAAAATGCACTTTTCCACCGTCCTCCAGATTGACGAAAAATGGAACCCCCACTTTTCAACAGATGATCGGAAGTGCATCATTACCCCCACTTTTATCACGTGACCGGAAGTGGGGGGTATATATGTGTAACCGAATATCGTATTTTACCACTACTGTTGCCATGTGAACGACAGACACCTTTACCATCGCGATTAAATTCTAGCTGCGAGTAACCATGAGCGAGTCGTGGCGTAAACGTGCCCTAAAGGCTTGTCGGTCAAAGAGTGTCGATACACAAAGCGCAGAAACGGGCATTATGATACCAATACTGGCACGATCTTCTCTGCTTGCTTTAGTTCAAGCAGAATTTTGGAGAAAATGACCACAGTACTCGTCGGGGAGGACAAAGACATGGTGGGATGTCTATTTACACGCAGTTTTAGTTTCGTCCGTGTCTAAACGAATGAGCATATAGAAGAAGAAGGCGGTAACTTCGCTAACACATCACCATCGGAACACAGATGTTGTGAGGAACTTGATGTTAAGTTGTGCTAAATATTATTAGTTTCCACCTGTCTAGCCGTAGAAGCACATGACTTTAATTACATTCTGGTGGCATTTCACCTTGGCAACTTCAAAAGGCACCGAACTAAATGACCAAAGGACCCTTCTTTCGCATGGATGACCACTCATTTAATTAAAGGCAGACCCCAACGGAGTGACCCCGACAGCAAGTTGGTCAGCCGACAACAAGCAGGACGGGACCGATAATTATCGAAAATTAACTCTGAAAACGGCGAAGGCCTGAAAAAATTTGGTTTGAAGGAGAATATGCGCAGAATATATACAAGATATAAAAAGGTAACTGGACAGTATAGAGTTGAATTGGGTCACTTAGTTCACCATTTTGACCCAAGCAACTCCTAACCAACTAGAGCTATAGATCAAAACCCGGTTCGCTTATCAAGCTTGTTCGGCCCTTGTTTCGCTTATCAACCTTTGTTTTCTATCATTCGTAAACATTATTTTTTTAAAAACTCTTTTCGTTTAAATTTATTTTAATCATGCAGTATTGAAATGTAGAACTTATTTTCCACTTTTATTCTTATTAATAGAGGTCCCCAGTGTAAATTCCACTGGTCTATACCACCCGCCATGGCTGTTTGCTGTGACGTGCATATCACGTGACTGGGCTAGTCCAATCAGACGGCCAAACAGCCGTTGATCTCGTTCGTCATTGGCTAACTCATGGTGACGTCACGGCAAACAGCCATTGCGCATGGTTTAGGTGGTTCCCACAACATTGTGCATCCCAGGGCATTGCCTATGCGGGACATTTTGCATACTTGATCATCTCAGGGCAGTACTGTCTAAATTAACAGGACAGTTTGTAGAGATTGATCAAATTTACGCCTGTTTAGCTGGTTCCCATGAAGTTGGTTTTCCCAGGATATGACGCATCTATGACGTTTTTTTACCCCTGTTAGACAGGACAGTACTTCCCAAGAATGTTTTCATTAATCAAGAACGAAACGCCATGAAATGCCGCCTCTTTCACGTCACTTCCTTCTCTTCCACCACCTCCTCTTCTACTTCCGTTTTACCGTTATTATTATGTCGATTATTATTTTAACATTATTGCATTTAATATTATTAACATTAAATTATAATAATGATGATGAAATGACTATAAACTTACAAAAATGCTAAATGGACTTACAATCCAAATAGATACAATAGTAGTTAAATCATCAGCAAGAGGTTTATGAATATATGAATCTCTTTAGTATTGAACAACTAAGAATTTAGGTAATTAACTTAAAACTAAGCAATAAACTTGAAGATAAAAAAAAAAAAACAAGTCACTGCTAAGAAGTAAATACCTGAAAATTCCTCCATGGAGAAATAAATTTGGCAAGATGAGGGAAGAATTTATACAATAAATGAATTTAATAATTTACCATCTGACTAAAAAATATAAATACTATAATAAACTGAAAAACAGAATGAAAAGCCATCTTCAAAATAATGAGTAAAACAAAAAATGGTTGAAGGAGAGGGGAAGTCAAATTAGTTTTTATTGTTGAATGTTCGGCTTCGTGACACCTTACGAAATGAATATATATGTATTTAAAACTAGGAAACAGGCTTTGGGCCTATTGTAGGCGGAGCGAAGAAAAATTTATTTTAAATTTGTATTTCCTCTCATTATAATGGCTTTGCAATGTTTGCTAATGGTCCTTAAAAAGCTTGGGGCAATATTCATTCGGCTACAGTTGAGCTGAAGCTTTTTGCTGGTGTTTTTTACATTTTAGCTAGGCTACGTTTCATATTAATTTTAAGATACTTTCGTTTGCACCCATTTTTAGTATCCGTTTCGCGTTATTTGCAGCCTCTTTGCGCCGTCGCCGCCGTGGTTAAGCTGGCAAAGAACGTGCCACCGTCAATAATGCTTACATTGTTTATATTTATTGCAGAGTATCTTTCCTAGATTTAAAATATTAACAATAAAGCATTTAGTTGCAAGTTAAACAATCACCAGTAACGATAGTACTTATCAACAATCAAAAGATTCGAAACATCCGCGGCTCTCTACGCTGCCTTCTACGACAATGTTGAAGGGCACACCTCTGGCACGTACTGCAACGCCAAACGCTAATTTTTTTTTTAATTGGAATTATTACAATTGTTGATCAGCCGGTGTTAGCTTGGCTGTGAACATAGAATTTAAATAATTCTAAATCCTAATTTTAAGCCTAATTGTTAGTCCCGTGTTAGTTTCGTAAGCGACAACAGTAGAGAAATTAGGCCTATTGGGTTCGATGTTAGGCCTATTTGTTCTGGCAACATGGGATGGAGAGTGTAGTTTCCATAGCAATCTAGAAATCTTGAAATTACAATACGAAGCCAAATTATTGTTCTGTGTTGTGATATAAATACGTAGTCTGCTGTGTACTGTCGTATTATATGAACGGTTTCCTCCTGCAGCGGCGATTTGATGTTTCAAATTTGAGATTTCCGTTGATAGCGTCAACGCCACTTTGGTTGCCATGTTGGCTGAATTCCTGCAAGCATTCTTTTTTACATGAAACAAATGTGACTCGTTAACGAATCCTTCTGGTTTTTTTTCCCATTTGTTTGTCTTCCTCTAGTGGTTAAAGTGTTATGATCAAATGTTATTATTTCGTTGAGTTATGTCAAAAAAGATTGTTAGCTGTAAGGAAGCTACGATGATTTCTTTTGGCTTTTTTTTTAAAGTTCAGGTGATTACCAACAGCACAGTGTATGCTTCGTCGGAATTCCTTAACTATTCACGATTCCAAATTTACAATGGTGAGTGTTAGAAATAAATTCGAAAATTTGTTATTTCTCCCGTAATAATTGTTCGATTTACGTCAAATTTTGGCTCAGCAATACTGTTTGGGGTATCAAGCGTTGTACCAAATTTCATTCCAATCCGATCTTTCGTTTAGGCTCCACCCAGACTAAAAATGTGCAACCAACAGACCAACGGACCAACGGACCAACTAACATTTTGCAATTTGGTGTCCGTTATAGGCTACGCTTCGCTCGCTTCGCTCGCTCGCTCCGCCAATTAAAAAAAATACAAAGCGACTCGTAGTGGAAGTTTAAACGACACATAATAAACTTCAATAAATAAATTGCGCTAAATAATGCCGAGACTATAACGTCAGAAATTTAAAAAATGTAAAATAAAATTATATTGTACGAAGCATGGATTTCAAGTCTGTTAAATTATGGGGTGGAAATATATGGAATATATGAACGGACTACAAATAGTACAAGAGAAACAAATATTAGAATCAAACTGAATCCATTTATAGTCAAAATAAGATTTTAAAAACTTGAACAAACAGCTGAGAGATTGTATCATAATAGTTAAACACTATCACACTGTAACTACTCAACGTGACAAATGCAAAGATTTGGTTTTGGCTCAGTTCTAAGCTTGTCGCTGCCGCACTGCTAGGGGACTTTGCAGAGAGTATTACATTTAAGGAAATGGTAGCAAGGGTTTGTTGTGCCAGTCCTAAGAGTGTCGGTGGTCCCATTTGTTAAGACTGAACCCAAACACCAACAAATTAGCTATTGCCAGAATAGGCTGCATTTATACGGATTAATAGACTCCTAGCCAACGAATTGTGCAACAGCAACTGGCCGTGCGCAAGAAGCTATGTACAGTCTATTACGACACAAGTATGTATAAGAATTTTGATTAATAAAAGGAAAATCTTATGAAAGGCAACACAGAAATATAAACTACCAGAAAGCATTTGCCAAAAATGTTTTCGTTAATTAAGAACGAAAGTTAGAGGTTCGAAGGTGACCAGATACCGATTTAGTTCTAACCATAAAATATTACACGCCATTCACCCTACTATATAATTCCCTAGCCTCAAGAAGGGTATGGAGAAGCATAAGGATCAGTAAACAATGCCTTCAGTAACAATTAACAACAGGTTTCTGCTCAACTAGTGATCCACGGAGATGACGTACAAATTTTTATAAGCAAACGTGGTTAGTTTGGCTCACGACACAATGTTTTCTAAGTTTAAAAAAAAAAATTAGGAAGGTTGTAATTGGATCTAATTGAATTGTTCCGTGATGGGGAATATTAAATTTCCGCCTAGCCTACATGATTTCGGAAAGGGTTTGGATTATGTCAACCTTCTCCGATCAACATTTAACTTTGAAGGGTTTCGTTTTAAAATCGATCGCCAGCCGCCGGAAATTAATGATTCACCGACAGACAGACAGTCGGCTTGCTTTACGTCCTGTGAGATGCAAGCCTCCGCTCCGTTCAACCAAATACACAAATTCCGTTTCGTAATTTTCCCTGGTTTCCTAAATAAACGGGTCAGAGTAACATCTTTCCACGTCATGGTTGACGTCATTCGTCAGAGTAACATCTTTCCACGTCGTGGATGACGTCATTCGTTCGTGCCTGTAATTATGTTCCAGTTATAGTATATGTAGCACGATTGCTCACAATGTTCAAACGTATCAACGGATTTTGGGTCTTCCGTACAGCCGAAGCGGCGGGGAAGACTATTGCAACGACTTTGTCCGTCGCTCAACTTCGGAACGTTTGCACAGTTTGTCTTTGCGCCCTAAAATTAGTTTAAAACACGGCAAGTTTAAACATCGTTGCTCCTTAAAGCGAATAGGCTTTCTGGACGCATCTCAATGAAGTAACAACATTTGATCCTCGCCTTTAACCTCTACAGGAAGCCACTCAACCGCAAAAACAGAAGGTTTCGTTAACGACACACATTAGCTTCATTTAAAAAAGTTTCGACACCCTGTTCTATGGATGAATAAACGGCAAGGGAAAAAAATAGGTGTAAAATCTGAAAATTAGGTCTTAAATGAAGTCTCCACACCGTGTTGCCTAAATGAATAAGCCCGCTCTCGAACTCCATTAGCAGCTACTTACGAAATTAAAACGGCAGGTAAAAACTAGGCCTAAAAGTTGACACTTACGCCTACTTCTAAAAGAAGGCCTAAAAGCTAACACATGTTTAACCGGCAATTGCGATAGTAACTACTTTTAGACTATGTAATAGAGATCGCTGTTGCAGCGTGTGATAGAGGTGTGCGTCTCAACATTTTCGAAAGTGGTGGAAGTGTACAGAAGACGGGTTGTGACTATGTAGTCGCTGCAGCCGCTTGTCGAAACAGGCACGTTTGTTATTTACTCGCAAGGTTTTTATCATGGCTCTACTGTTTTTGGGGCCAGGGTTGCTCAACGCGTAACACACCCGATTCATAAGACAAAGTTCCCTCATTCTGACTTCTGCCCACCCCTGTGTATTCGGGAAGAGAATATCCCTAGAAATGCACTCGTGCTCACGTATAATGTGGCATGTAAAAGATCTTAGGTATTTCCTAGCAAAATTGTACCTCTAGGTCCGAGATAACCTTACCGGTTGAAAAATACGCTAATTCGGTAATTTCCTTTCCTTTTCCTACTGTTTTTCGTACTTTGGTGTAGTGTTGGTGTTGGGGTGTCATAATTGTTTATTTTGTTTCTCTGACGTGTTGTTGTTGCTTCAACAGGTTGCGAATGGTAACCATTCGGAACTCGCCAATTGTCCATACGACTTGTAAGTTGCTCGCCATTTTGTGTCTTCCACTCACCTAATATTTTTGACGTAAACATTTTTGTGAAACGTTTTGTGAGTTTTACTTTTATTTTATACTCTGTTACCATCCAGCAAGAAATCATAATCTGAAATACTGATTGGATCAGAGATGGAAATTAAGCATCGGTCGGTGGGTGAGTGAGTCAAATGGGTCGCTATTTCTCCGTAGATCACGTGGGTCACGGGTCAGAGCTTTCACCCTCTCCCCCAGTACCACCGCAATACTGCTTTTATTAAATTATTTCACATTTAAATAATTTTTTTAAAATTTTTGCCGTCTCTGTTTTCCTTCGTACCACTCCAAAAACATTGAAAGCTGTTTTGAACTTTGATGGCTAAAAAGAATAATTCCGTATCCTGTTCACCAGGACAGAGTTAGTTGCAGTTACTTCCGCGTAACCTTGCGGTAGAGTGTAGCTAAAACCACGGTAGCATACGGAGGCAGTAACAGCTTAGATTTAGATTAGATTAGATTTATACGTACTGAGCCATAACTGGTCGTCATTGCTGGTCCTCCGCGCCACCTACTACTACATTACGGGCGAGCATATTCATTCTTTACACGGAAGCAATGAAAAGGGTGAGCATGTTCATTCT
>JAHWFP010218709.1:59542-71569 GCA_023313725.1 Lithobius niger
ATGAAAAGGGTGAGCATGTTCATTCTTTACAGGGAAGAAATGAAAAAAGGGTGAGCATGTTCATTCTTCACACGGAAGCAATGAAAAAGGGTGAGCATGTTCATTCTTCACACGGAAGAAATGAAAAGGGTGAGCATGTTCATTCTTTACACTGAAGAAATGAAAAAGGGCGAGCATGTTCATTCTTTACCCGGAAGCAATGAAAAAGGCCGTACATGTTCATTCAGTTGTTAGAATATATTTTCCTTTTACAGAAACTGGAATTAAAAGTATTTTCCAGAGGGATATCAGCTTACATAGCCGAGCAATCGTCTATAACAGCACTTAACGACCTGCATTCGCAAATATTGCATGCGTGCAAAAATCATGACGTTTCATCTCTGTGTGTACATCTACTAATTTTCTAATAATTACCATGAGATCTAAAATCTAATACACTAATGCGGTAAAAATTAAAATTAATTATTCCAATAGATCGCCGAAGCAAAATTATAAGACACTGGCCTAGAAAATTATAAATTGTGATATTAAAATACGAGAATCATTCCGGTTTGTGACGACACAATCAATGGGTTCACACTGGCTGGACTATTGGGCGCAATGCCAATTGAGACAGTAGCTACGTTTTTCGCTGCGAGGAACGAAGCTACCGTCTCAGTTGACCTTAGCTATGGTAAATACGCGGATGTGATCGTCGCGTGGGTGTTGTGAGGCAGGCGGAAGGTTATAAGGCAGGCGGTATGTTGCTTTAATGCGTGCAATGTCAGCAAAATGAGGGTTATGGTATCCCTCAGATCTATTTGATAATTGATTATCGGTTCTGGTCTTCTGTTCTTGTTAGGTTTGGTGTAAAACTGAGTAACGGTTTTGAGTGTTGCAATTACCGAGTCCACCGCTTTGCTCTTCACTTAGTTAAACTTAAATCCCTCTGTGAAATAGTCTCATTTTAAAAGCCTGCCATATAGACGGCCACTCGGGAAATCTTTCCAAAATTTTATACTCCATTGCGCAGGCGTTATGGCGTGGCAGTTTTGATGAAACCTAGTCGAGACGCCATTGTCTCTGTGGAAATGGGTGGCCTAGAGAGCTTGGGGATGATTCTGAGGAGATTAAAGTAACCTTTTGACCCCGCATGTGCGTTGCGGAGGATAACTTTCAACGCTCCCGTTTGGGGAAAGAGCATTATGAAGGCCGTTTTGAAACGAAATCGTTGCTTAGAAAATTTATCCAAAACTCAAATGCCGAGCTAAACCAACGAATTTCTAAAAAAAAAAAAAAAAAGTGTCTTCCGTTCTAGTGATATCATATAAATTTGAATTGAAAAAAAAAAAGGATTTATTATTGATTGTCATGGACACCTTATATATGATGGTGCCCCTACACTACAGCCTAGTTAGTCTATGCGGAAATCGGGTACTGCCCGGAGGCAGGAGTTTACGGCTTTACCGAAACTGCAGCATAGAATTCATCCGAAACCGTAACCGAAACCAGAAATCGTAACGGAAACTTGTTAAGGGTTCCCGCCAAGCTTTTCGGCCGTGTGAAGTCGTGATATCAAGCGCCAAGCTCTTTCGCCAAGCCAATCCCACCGGCTAAGACTTCAAACGCTAAATGAAATAATTGAAAATGCGCAGTAAGCAATTTTCATATATTTCATTTACCCGAAACTGACCTTTAACGTCACGGCTGAAACCAGGACCGAAACCGAAAATGTGCCGGTCTTTCGGTGCTGAAATGAAAACCGAAACCAAAATTCGATTATCTCTAAGAGGGGAAGGGAGGGTTAATAATGTGGGTACAGCTGTCCAACCCCCCCCCCCAACCTCTGGAAAACTGCCCCAGATATAATCTCACGCTCCGCTCCTGTACCTTAACATGTAATGCTGGCGGCCCTGATGTGTATAGAATTTTGCTGTTAATAAAAAAATCACGTGGGAAGCAGCTTCTAAGCTGAACACTTCAACTTCTCTTTTGCGTTGCTTACAGATGTCAGCAAACTCTTTGTGGCCCTTTATTTCTTTAGGTCTTCCTGACGGATTATGTATTTAAGGCTTCCCACGATGTCTTTTGTTTTTCAAAGCAGCCATCTTATTGTGTGCGCAGCGCCTGTTGAGTCATGCAGGTATTTTATGAGCGGCTATGTCTTCCTGGAGGGACCGGCTTTAATCGACGGCCGCCATTGTTTTTGTAACCATCTAGGATATCAAGAAGGCACTCTGCTACCAAAAATATACAATCTATTATCTGTGTTCGTTCTGGGGCGAACTCAAGATAGGCCGCGGACACTATAGTTCGTAAGCCGTTTAAGCTAACTAAAATCTAAACTAACCCGTGCATACGATTAGGAACCCCAATAAAAGACCGTACCATATAATACGATGATGGCTTCACCTGTCGCTAAGCACCATGTCGTTTAAGCACTAAAGCGTAAGCAGATAGAAATAACCCGTAACCATTACGAATTTGTAGAGCCTTTTAAGTTGTGCCCTCAGTCCGGAATTTCGTTAGGGTTTTCCCGGGTTGGTCAGAGATTCCGTATTCTCCCATAACGATCTATTTTCGACATTTTGATGCTGAAACCCGGGATACAAAAAAAAAGGCGGTGAACTTTGGTTGTGAGGAGTGATCGCTAGGTTTTAGTTTAACTTTCAAAGATAAAATTTATGAATTCCCCAAGTCAAATTTTGTTTTGTGTTTCATTTTGTGAGCTTTAAGTTTGTGCTGCAAAGTTAAAATACGGATGCAAGCCTATTTACGTTGCCTTTCGTACTTAAATGTCAGACTGCCTGAGCGGGGAATTGAACTCACGACCTTTGAAACCAAAGGCCGAAGTCCTACCGCTATGCCATAGTGCCACGGCCGTAGGTCGTCAGTTCAATTCCCCGCTCAGGCAGTCTGACATTTAAGGCCAAAAGGCAACGTAAATAGGTTTGCATCCATATTTATTTAACATTTCTCGAACCCACTTGGCTTTCCGTCTTAAGTGCTGTAAAGTGGCACGTTCAGCTAAAATAAGGTCGACTAACAGTTATTTTTCGCACGCTACTGGGTGTGGGGAGGGGCCTGAACGGAGAATGCCCGTTGGTGGGGCAGTGCTTATGTTACAGCCACTATTTGATTACGATATTGCTTTGCGGAGGGAGAGGATTGACGGAAAGGGGGAGTTTAACACAAAGAAAAATTGACTGTCGCAGTGAACGATCAGGCAGCACCGGGCAAATACTGGGAAACAACCACGGGTCAAACAAATCTTCGGGCGAAGCCATGTACGATGCTAGTTACTTAATAAGGTTGGTTTAGGTGTTGTGGCACACTGGCACATTCCTCACAAATGAGCCGAAAAATGAAGAGTGTCACATCAGCTGCAGTTGCCTTGTAGAAGTACATAACCTGCAAAGTCCTGCAGTTTCGTCGGGTATTTAAGAGTTTAAATGCTGCCAATAATTTTCATACTTTGTTTGTTTCTAGTCGGTTTAGCATATTTGTATGGATCAGGCCAAAAAAACAGAAGACATGCGTACCTGACTGCAGAAGTTTCAACAACATTGAATTTTATTTTGGTTGTTTATGTTCTTTTGCTCTTGTATATCAACAGTTTTGTGTAAAAAACTGGTCCCCCTGTTTATAATCAAGTGAATTTCAAGTTTAATCAAGTGATTATAATCGTGACAACCCTGCAAAATGTGTGTTAAAACTAAAGTGTCTGAAGGGACCAAGTAATGGCAACCTGTTCCATGAATCTCGCTCAATTAAAAAAGAAGTAGGACCATCATGTAGAAAGCGGATTTGGAATTTGGAACGGATGCAGCAGACTTAAAGTGTGCGCGGCCTATCTTGAGTTCGCCGCAGAACGAACACAGATAATCGATTGTACTTTTTTAGCAGCAGAGTGCCTTGTTGATATCCAAGATGGTTACAAAAACAATGGAGGCCATCGATTAAATCCGCCCCCTCCAGGAAGACGTAGCCGCTCATAAAATACTTCCAGGACTCAAGATACCCCGCGCACACAATAGACGTAGAATACCACTAGGTTTTCACTGAAGCTATTGTTCGTGAGAAAGGGAAAACTCCGGTTTTTTTTTTTTTTTTTTTACCAACAGCTGCAGCGCTACACCAATGCCCTTTTCTCCAGTGATTCAAGCAAGAAGTATTTTAAAGTTACCCAAGTTGCAAATTACGAGGTTTGATGGTATTCTTCCAGATTGGGAGTGCTTCTGGGATCAGTTTGTGACTGGAATTGATTGCACTTTCATCAATAAAGTTGGTAAATTCAATTACTTCCGTGGTTTTTTGGTCAGGTGATGCATAAAAAGAAAAATTCAAGGGCTTAAGCTATCAGAAGTGAATTATGACATTCCGTGAGTTTACTAAATCCAAATAGGGTTAAACGGAAGTTCTAACTTCTGAGGACATTAAGCGTCGTAAAAATCTCTTACCTGAGCATAATGACTAGACGCTGTCAGTATCTTAGAAGATTTTTAGAAGAATTTAAAGTCTACACGCGCATGCTGGAGGAGTGGGGACGTATCTGACGTCATTAGTGCAGTTTTATATCCAATAGTTTTGCAAGCTTTGCCCGGAAGTTTGCTCCACTGAGTGAAATCGGAAATCGTTCAGTACAAATAACATCGATTTGGAAGAGCTTTTTGAAAACTATGCAACAAGAATTGGAAAATGTTGACGTGTAGCTATCAGCAGAATTGACACATTAAAGGAAGGCAAGGCAATGCAAGTTAAAAAAGTCGGAAAACAAGAAGGAAAAAATGTTTCAGCACGTATTTCTTCAGCTTTTAGTTAGATGGTTGACTAGGGCAGCAACCCCCCCCCCAGGATATGGCCGGTTGTATAGAGCATTGTTGTGATGTCCTGTTTGCATGAAAATGCTGTGATTTCCCGTTAGCAGTCGCCCAAGATTTCGTTAGATCTAGTTTCCCCATCCTTGAGTATGCGACCCCAGTCTGGTCTCCACATTTAGCCAAGGACATTGACCTCTTGGAGAGAGTCCAACGTCGGTTCACAAAATACTTGCCTGGTTTCAGGGAAATTGACTATGGTAACCGACTTAGCAAGCTTGGTCTTGAATTGCTGGAACTACGCCGGATAAAATTTGATCTTATTTTAACATATAAGATTCTACATGGGTTGATCGCCATTGATCTTCCTTTTTTCGATCTTGCCCCCCGCAAAATTTGTACCAGAGGCCACAATCTGAAGCTTGCTATACAATCTTCGCGTCTCGACTGCCGTCGTTATTTCTTCTCGCTGCGGGTTGTTCCAATCTGGAATGCACTTGGGGCAGAGACAGTGAATGCCCCAACTGTTGCTGGTTTTCGCAGGCTACTGGCTTTGGAACAGTTGAATGTGTTCCTTAAGCGTCCCCTGGCCCCCGTGCATTAAACTCTGCCACCAGCAGACCCCCCCCCCTCCCCTGTTTTGGGAACGGTATCAGTGGCTCCCTGCCCTTCCGTCTTCCCTCCACGTAATATGTGGAAAACCAGTATATTTATTTATTTATTTATTTATTTATCCAGGGCCTAGATCCCGTTTTCATGAAAGTTTTTGTGACACTGGAAAAAACATGACGCCATCCGTACTGTGCTTCTTTGTTGAAAACACAGTTCGAATCATTACTTATATACAAACAATTATATTGAAAGACACACAAACAAACTAAAGAACTAAGCTTATCGAGATTCCCACTTTGTGACCGCAAAAAAATATGACGTCATCTGTACTGTGCATCTTTGTTAAAAAGACAGTTCGAATTATTACTTATACAAACACTTTTAATGAAAGACACACAAACAAACTACAGAACTAAGGTTATCGAGATTCCCACTTTGTGACTGCAAAAAAATATGACGTCATCTGTACTGTGCATTTTTTTTTTAATAATAATAATAAATAAATTTATTCATCAAGCATCCCGAAGATCATGTTGATCTTGTATAGCTGATTACATCAAAGACACTTATGTTGTAAAATTCAGTTAGAAAAATAGTTTGACATCATAATTTCAATAAATAAGTATTAAAGTTATTTGCAACATATTTACAAATTTACAATCAGTTAGGAATTTATATTTGTGCTGTTTAAACTATTAATACATTTTAATCATAAATTAACCACTGTTTTATCTCTCTTTTTGCATGTTTAAAGCTGTCCAGGTTTAAAAGGTGTGTAGGAATTTTATTAAAAAGTGTTGGTATATAATGATTTTGGCACATGGCACCATAACTATTTTTAATGAGTGGTATTTTAAATCTTATTGATTGATCCCTTAGAAAACCATTTTTAAAGGTGTCCTTAAGTTTGTATTCAGACTTATAATAGTTATTTAAAATAATAGTATAATCCTTTAAATTTGTAACATTTAGTATTTTGTATTTTTTAATAAGATCAGTTGTTAAAAAGACAGTTCGAATTTACACAAGCAAAGGATTACGTGTATCGAGATTTCCATTGCGGACAGACAATCAAACAAAAGACTTATCGAGATTCCCACTACAATAGAATTAGGGGTGGGAATCTCGGCAATCTGGCTACACAAACAAACAAACAAACAAACAAATATTACGATATTAGTTATTAGATTCAGGAGTTCGGACTCAAACTGGTCATTGTGGCACCTCCAACCACTATATATGTAGAAAAATAAAAGGCCAGCAACAGGAAAATAACTTTGCTTAGTCGTATCGCAAGCAACAAACGGATCTTCCTCTTGTAGGTCGCCGTTCTGCATGTTCTGCAACAATAACTCTGACTTCTTGCCAATATGCAAATGGCGTCGGCCCCAACAATTCAAGATTGTCACCACTACACAATGCTGAACGGTGATTTAATCTATATAACTAAGATAATAATATTTGTATGTTTGCGTGTGTGTCGCCAGATCACCTAGATTCCCACTACTAATCTATATAACTAAGATCGTAATATGTGTTTGTTTGTTTGTTTGTGTCTGTCATACAGAATTGTATGTATAAGTGATAATTCGAACTGTGTTTTCAACAAAGAGGCCCAGTACTGATGACGTCAAAATATTTTCACGCAAACGGGATCTAGGCCTCTTTGTCTCTTAACCCCTGATCCAACTAAACCTAATGAAAGCTTGGGCGAATGCTAATGGGAAATCACAATATTTTAATGCAAATGTGAAATCACAACAATGCTCTGTAAAACTGGCAATATACTGGGGGCTGCCCTAATATCATACACGGCGATATGTATATATATGATTGAAGTCATCTCTTCAGCAAAACTAAAACTTATTAATTTCTCCGTTTCTATTCCATATATTTCGACCAAACTTGGCCAGATAGTAGATAGCAATTTTTCCTAACTTTACACCAACTTTTAAGCAATTCCGTGCAAGAGTAAAAGTAGGGATACACACGGAAATTTGAAAACTGTTCACTTGTTGTTGTTCTTCTTCTTGTGTGACACGGTTTCAAAAAAAAACTACTGCACCTACCTAAATTCTGAAACATGATCTGAGCCAGAAATTTTCCTGGGCTTCAACCTTATACAGGGACCACTTTTTCGATTGGTCGATCCATTCCGGAGTTACGTGACCCTAAACGATCATTTTGATTGTTTTACATTGTTTTAACCATTGTATTTAGGGAACAATGCCACTCAGCAAACTCCAGATTCATTCTTCGTGCACGTGTTATGTCTTTGCTAAAAAGTTGATTGTTGAACGGTAAAATATAAGAATCCGTGTTTCAGCTGAACGCATATAGATTTAAACCAAACTAAGCTACGTTGTTAATTTCGAGGCCAGGCCTCGAAATTGGCAGTTAGAAACGATATGATGGCGTATTTATTTCGTAAATGCAGGCTTTCAGAGCTGAGTTGAATTGTTTCAAAGTGGCCAGCAACAATGCATGCATAAACAATGCATACATAAACCTTTGTAGCATGACGCCATAGCCGTACAGTAGGTACACGGGTTACTAACAAAAACGTCAAGTGTGCCGTAAAAAAAAGGGGGGTTGTATGATTGAAGTTTAACTTTACTTGTTAAAATGTACACGGATAAAAATGCTGGTGTGCTTTACCTATCATATATTTCAAACGTAAAGCACAACAGCACTTAAACAGATGCAATTTTCTCAATTGTACATTTGATTATTTCACTTAAAAATTATCCAAATTTTATCCGTGTACATTTTAACAAGTAAAGTTAAACTGCAATCATATAACCCCCTTTTTTACGGCACACTTGACGTTTTTGTTAGTAATTACATTATAAAGCAAAGTTTCACAGCAAAAACGACAACGCAAGAACCCCCACCTCAAGAACCGCAACAATGAAAACGGGAGCGCGTGTTAATTCTTCGACCATCGCAAAAAGTTGAAATTGTCGCATTGTTGCCTCAACGCATTGGTGTATAATTACATTTAATTTGGTATAGTTTAGGAGTGATGTAGTACATTATGTCGATGTATGCTGAGCGTTTATAGTTGTATTAGGGTGGCGGGGAGCGCATGACTTCGGGTCCAGGCTCCGCGGGTTAATAAATCCAATCAATCGAAGGAAAGGTTTTATTTCATACGGTACAGATTGCTCAAGCCAAAGTGATAGACTGGGAAGGGAGCCTTGGACTGGAAATGTGCGTGTGTTGGTTTAACTGAACTTAAAAGGTAATCTCCCTAGCAATTTTTGGCCAAATCTCGAAAATAAGGGAGGGGAAAGTACTAATTCAACTACCCATTCAAATTCAACTAGGTGTAGCAAAGGGGAGGAAGGCAAGAGGAGTGACGGGTAGGCGGATAGGAAGGGAATGGAGATGGGAGGAAAGGGGAAAAAATTGCAGGAAGGAAAATATCACAGGAATGCCTCTCGCAGTAAACGTTAGACAACCACCAAGCGAAAACGGGGAAATACCAACGGGCGAAACAAAACCCCGGGCGAAGCCGGGTACGACTGCTAGTTGTGTACAACCAGGGACGTAAAGGTTTGGGTTCCTTTACGTCCCTGGTACAACTACGACAAGCAAATTATAAGTGAGTTGTCAAAAGCCGAACCACACGCTGCTTTGTCCCACTCGCCTCGTGATGTGGCCGCTTCTAACAAAATAAAAGAAACAACAAAGAAAAAGTCGCTAGTCCCATCTAGTTGCCATGCCAATACATGCAGCAAGCCTCAACATACATTGTTTGGTTCAGGCATTGCGAGTTTGGATTAGGTGTGGCAGAATTATGAAGCAAGTAGCTATTTATTGACGGTGTTAGCGAACCATCGTTCATCACAAAACGGATTATTCAGAATTTTCATTTGCCCGCAACACAAGGAGAATAAGTCTCAGTACGTTATTTCGGCGGCAGTCAATAGACTCAAGTCACCACAAATGTTGGTGAAAAAAAACTTGGGGTAATTAATTCTAGGGTGGCAGAATTTATTGGTTTTACTTCCGTGTTACCCTGTTGCCATTCATTGGTCATTACTCTGAGCTAAGGAATTCTTTTATGACGTCACCAACAGGGTGGCACCAGCAGCAGCGTCACAGGCGGGAAGGGGAGAGGAAGCTTTAGTTGTTGGTTTGTAAATTGTCTTGCTGTTGTATCTTGTATGTTGCCAATGTTTACTGGGGCTAATGGCCAATTAAGTCTTTATCTGTTTAATCTGTCATAGGTTAAATTATCTATGCCTTGTTATTTCATTTCCGGTTCCTGCCTCTGGAACCTTCGAGAAAATTCCATTTCCCATAATACCATTGCTATTTCGCGGTTGTCAGGGGTAACCAAACCGTATAAAAGCAGCGGTCCGACCATGAAAAATCAGAAAGCCTTCGGGCCAGCCACACGGCCTCCCGCCAGTCCTCCTCGACCCCTGCTAGGCCCTTCTGGTTAGGGGGATTTCTGGCTACTAAGCCTTTAGTATAGGCCTGTTTTTACGGAACCCTTAGTTAGGGTAGCTTCCCTGGTTAGGCCTAGAGTAGGCTCGTTTCTTTCTGTCCCAAACCTAAGACTTAAAGTTCTGACCCTAACATCCCCAATCTTTGTAGACCTCTCTCCCTCCTTTGCTAGTGTTTCGTTACTTGCAGGACTTGATGGGATGACTTGACCTTGACCGATTGAGTTGTGTTACGGTTATTCTGCAAAGGACAGTAGTGCATTTGAGGGTTAAATCCACAGATATGGGATTGTTCGTTGACTCATCGTGATATTTTCTATCTTAATTATTCCTTCTCGTATGTCATCGTCGGCAGTTCTCAACATTTGCTCCGTTGTTATTCTTGTCTTGTGAACCCACTACACGTAGTTTGAAATGCTTTGACAGACAGACATAAAAAAACAGTTGTGACAGATTAATGACTTTACGACGGAAAACATGTGATTCCCTAGAAACCGAAAGAGTAAATCCAAATTCCTGCAACACAGACAGACAACCTTAAGCCCCCAACATTTACTGGCTTGTGACGAGGAATCAATAATTTGAGTTGTGTTTGTGGTGGAAAGTGTCTGGCGCCTGTCATCGACGAAATGGAAGAGGCTGACCACAATCCTGGCCACCATTAGTGTCACTAATGGAAAGATCAAGCGCCAAGGTTATGGGTGGCGCTAACAATCTGCTAAGGTTGCCTAGATTGTCATGTGATGGCATCACCTCTTTAATTTATCCTTCTATTTTTTTTAAAGCTTTATAGGCTAATTTGTGACAACACAGGAATGAAGGATAAACAGTTACGACGTTAGGATGAAGCGGTGGGGGGAAGGGGGATACCCGGCCCCCGGGGGGAGGGGCCCGGAGGTCACCATTTTGACTTGATATTAGGACACCACCCCCTCTGAAACGATAGTGAACCAATTCCCCACTTAACCCGGTCATCTCCCCCCCCCTCCCAGATGCGTATCAATATTCGTATCAGGGGCAATTGCCTCAAACTCGTGACCCCTAAATTTAAACTTAACTGTAGAAAGTCTTTCATTTCCCTTTGGGTGGTGCCAGTGTGGAATTCACTTAGCGACTGAATTGTCTCGACATCCTCGGTGAACGTGTTTATAAGAGACCGATCAATGACTGTAGCCTTAAGCCATTTCTGTTGAGACCTGGATACCGTTCCGAATTTATTCTTGTTCCGTGTTTTGTGACTAGAGAGCCCACACCCGCACCCTCCCACCCACACTCTTTCCCATATCCTTTTTGTTTCGTTGTTTTAAGTGTGTTTTTATGCATTTTGGTACTGTATTGTGGCTCTTACTGTGGGAACTGTGTTTTTCTTGCGGTGTGGAGTCAGTGGTATCAGTTTGATATCCTTCTCTCTCGCATTGCTTAGTTCTTACAAGTGACAATAAAGTGTCTTATTATCCCTCCCCCGACACTTTTTGCAATTCAAACTAGTTCTTCACAAACAATTTGTTTATTCTCATTAGATGTATACTTATTTTAAAAGTGGTAATTGGCCTATACCATGTACAGAGCGCACAGGCAGAACCGTTCATTGAGTGCACACTCACAGTTTCGTTTTCTGTATAAACCTGCAGAGCGTTTCTGGCATTTCTGATTGGGGAGGCTTTATGGTATTAATCGTCGTTCTGGTGTGTAGTGCGGCCCCCTCAGGTAGATCTGACTGCTTACTGCCAAATGCATACTCGGTTCATTCTGCTGGCTTGCCCCCCGTCATATGAAATGTTCCGTTTATAGTTTATGCTTGTCAGGTATGGTCACCCCAGTTGGTTAAAGATATAGATCATGTAAAATTTTTCCTGGCTCCATGAAATCCATTAAGGAGTGGCTTAGGTTTTGCATTTTAATCCCTTGGTTTAAGAAGGCTAAGTTAGATTTAAACTCGAAGTACTCAGTCCTGCATGGATTAGTGTCAACCCGGATTTCCACAAAAACTTGGAAGTAACTGGAAATACTTCTTTACAAATTGGGTGGCAATATCTTGTATGACTACACTCATGGGTAATGCCAGACCCTGCGGATATTTGTTGTAACTGGAAATATGTCTTTGCAAATTGGGTAGCAAAATTTGGTATGACCGTACTCATGGGTAATGGCAGACTCAGAGG
>JAHWFP010218709.1:71579-93488 GCA_023313725.1 Lithobius niger
CGTGGGTAATGCCAGACCCTGAGGATACTTGTTGTAACTGGAAATATATCTTTACAAATTGGGTGGCACAGTTTGGTATGACTGCACTCATGGGTATGCTGTTAGGTTCAGAGGGTACTTGTAACTGGAAATACTTCGTTATACAAATTGGTTGGCAACACTTGGTTTGACTGCACTCATCATTTGTGTCAGATCCACAGGATACTTGTTGTAGCTGGAAACAAGTCTTTACAAATCGAGTGGGAAAATTTGTGGTGGCAGCACTCATGGGTAATAAATAAAAATTGTCTATGGCCGAGTGAATTTCGGTCAAATGGAGCCCTGGTCACGGTTGTGACCAAATAACGGGTTCAGTGAATTATCTTTATGCCAGTGGAGGATGTGGCCATAGCGATTAAGGCGCTCTGCAAGTGATCTGGGGGCGAACTGGGTAGCCGGTTCGAATCCGAGTCATGCCACTCCGACGAAACGTAAGTGCATAAAGGTGGCTTACTGAACTACGTTATTTCTAGTGTATGATTTTCGTTGTTGGCTTATTTCCAATTTCCCTCATGGGTAATGTCAGACCCAGAGGATATCCGCTCAAACTTGCTGTAACTGGTAATACTTCTTCACAAATTGAGCAGAAAAACTTGAACGACCTCCTAAGCAATACAGTCCTTGCATAAACTGTAAGAAATTCAAAAAAGTAGCATTTAGAATTGTAATTTCAAATCATGGAAAAAGTTCAACTTTGAGGGCTGGTCAGACGAACCTACGGAAACAAAAACCTTATGTGATAATTTTGTGATTCTAACATGTATGAATCACGAATCATTGGACGGGATTTTTTTTTCACTACGTCGATTTTACGGAATATTGATCAATCAGATGTTGACTGTGTTGTCCTGTCGTTTTCTGGTCAATACGTATTATTACGATTATTGTTGTCACACCGAGACTCTGATGTACATACACGCACGTTGAAAATAATTATTAAAAACCATTTTTCCGTCAACGTAGACATGCTTTCACCAACTTCATCATCCCTCGTCATAAAAGATTAAATTACAGGAAGCCTCTTTGCCTTTTTCACGGTTGCTTGACACCAAAGTAAAGACGAATACCCTACTTTGCTGTTGCTGAAATTTAGATTTAATTACCTGGCCGTTGGAGGACGGGGGAGGGGGGGGGAGGAATTGGGATGGGGGTGGATTCTTCTTGGAACTGCACTCAAGGCCAATCGATGGCTATTTAAAATTAAGCGTCCCTCCAGTATTGGCGTCAAGGAACGTGCACCACTCTTTTATCGGCCTCGTCCAACAACAAGCCCCCTCCTCAGCCCTAATGACGTTAGCGCTAGAGTACGACTCCGAGTAATTCGGTTATTTCTAGCGACTTCGCTCCCACCTTCGGTCGTTTGCAGCGCTCCTTTTGGATGCCACGCGAACGAAAAGAGAAAGCCCAACCATGATACAATCAACGCCCTATAGTTGGACAACAACAATAGGAAAAAGAGGTGGAACGATGCAGACTGCAGAGCCCTCGCCTTCTCCTCCACCCCCCACCCACAACTCCGATCCGCCCCCCCCCCCCCACCTACATTTTGGTCTTTGAAGCGAGCTGTGTGTTATGCTAGCTGCTAAATTTGAAACGGTCGGGGCTCCCGTACGGTTTACGCGCGTAGATTAAAACGAGCGTTCATGGGTGCGAAATCAGAAAGTGGCTTTGAATTCGGAACTCGCAACGTCGGAAGACTAAACGACTTCTTCAATTCGTATGCTGTTTAATTCGCCGGGGGTCACCTATAAATGAATACATGCCAACAGGGCCGTAGTTAGAAATATTTTTTTTTCCTGGAGGGGCAACGAATCATTTTTACGCTTGACCATCTCCCAAACAAGATAGGTATTTTTTTTTTTTTTTTTTTTTTACAAAGTTATCAAACTATCAAGACAGAGGCACGTGCTGGAGAGAAAGGAAGGTGACAAAGTTAAACTGGCGTGCATATCTTGTCTTGGTCAAGATGATTAACTTTGACAATATTTTTAAAAAGTGTACTAAAATTATTTTGGAGTATAATTTCGTCTCCGTCAGCCTTGTCTGTATGGGTACTTGCCCCCTTCCCCACACCCCACCCTACTCCAGTAGCTAGGGCCCTGCTGGCCAGTAGCATGTGACTGACTGGCTTCAGAGTTGAGAGAACGGTTTTCTGCCTTACATGAAGAATTAACAAAACACTGCGTAACATGTCGGGAACTCTGTAACGCGTCCGTTACGTGCAACGGAATGGTACGCAACGCTCGAGCACTTATTTTATATTTTTTTGCTAGGTGGAAGCATTGCCCACTGTTTACCACACTGCCACTGGGCAATGTTGACGTCTGGGTTATCGGGACTATAACCGGGTTTAGGGCATGTAACCGACTTACGTCCTGGTTAGGTTTAGGTCCCCCCCCCCCCCCCCCCCTCCCCCGATCCCAGACCCCTACCTATAACATATCCGTTGTTTGGACTCCTACAAGACGGCTGGCCATACGTTGAAAAGGTAGTGTGGAAAACTTGCCCACCAGGGCAAAGAGTTAGTTTGAGAAATGGATTTTAATTAACATTTTTTAAAGGGGGGGAAGGGGAGCAGGAGCGGCCAACCTTTAAATTTTGCAGGCCACACAAAACTGATTTTACAACGACATAACCGAAACATATCCGTTGTTTGGACTCCCACAAGACGGCTGGCCATACGTTGAATAGGTAGTATGAAAAACTTGCCCACCAGGGCAAAGAGTTAGTTTGAGAAATGGATTTTCATTAACATTTTTAAAGGGGGGGAAGGGGGTCGGGGGTGGCCAACCCTCAAATTTGCAGGCCACACAAAACTGGTTTTTTAACGACTTAACCGAAATTCCTGGTTAGCCCTGGTTCTTGAATTCCATTCGTTCCATGAAACCCCAGGAAAAAAACCTCGTTCTTGCTTCCTTTCTTCCTTTCTTTACAATCTGTGTGTCTCATAATAAAACGAATGATAGTAATCTTTATTACAAACAATATGTGAATTATACTTCAAGTCAAGAAGCAATCAAGAAAATTTGCACGGGATTTAGAAAGAACATTTGGCATTTAGGCTTGACATCTCAAATGGGTAATAGGCAGAAGCGGTGTTTAAAAAAGCAGTGTTTACTACGATATTCTTCTTGACATCTTCCTCCACCCCGTTCCACCCTACATCAACTTTATGCTGTGGAACCTTTGCGTGAAGTTGACTACCGCTCGCTTCATTTTAAAGCCAGTCCCCATCACGTTCTTATTAATTGTTTATCCGCGTGCTCTGTCAACGCGTTTTAAACACCAAAGCCCACGATCGTTAAAACAAGTCTTAAAACGAATTAATTTCTTCGCTTAACGCCAAGCTAACCATGACGACTCTGAAACTCCTATAAACCTTCATTTTCGCAGCTGTAAACCAACGTTCCGCCGCCATTTACTAATCGATTTCCCTCCCCCCCCCCCCCAACTCCCTTCCATTTACTCGGTTATTATTGGCTGAAGGTGAAACGCGTTAGCTCCTCCCTCTCAACTTTGCGGGTCATTAAGTTACCGATCTGGGGAATACGAGGCGACAAATGATTGACAGCGACTAGTCTTTAGCGTAGAAAAATCCTAAAAAACCGCGACCAATTTCACGGTGTAATTGACTTCACACTCTTGCAATTTTAAAACGCCCTTCCACTCCCCCCCCCCAAGCCTCCCCCATACCCATGACTTTTTTTCGTTGAATGTAGATGCTGGCACGTAGCCAAAAATTGGATGTAGATGTAGGGGGATGGGGCGGGGGGATGGGTCACTCCTGCCCTTGCGACTTACTTTAAAATGGAGACTAATTAAGGAAGCAATTAAGATAAATTAACGCATTAAATTGATGCCATAATAGTAACTGCAGAAATCGTGGATTCGGGGTAATGGCCGGAGAGGGAGACGGATTAATCAAGGGTTAACGCTCGTATATCGACCGGAATGACTTCGTTAAGAAGTGCCAAGTTTACACAGTTTGGGATGACATCGTACATTTTAAGGTTTTGTTTCCGCTGTCAGCAGTCCCTCAAGTTTACAGTTTTTTTTTCAGATTTCTGGTTTAGTTATTTCTTTATGTATTTATTTATTTACTAGCAGTTGTACCCGGCTTCGCCCGGGGTTTTGTTTTGCCCGTGGTTGTGACAGGCAATTTTGATTCTTGCAGTACTACCCCTTTGCTCCCATCCTCTACCTCCCCTCTCCCCTCCAAACGGACCTTGTTGGTTCAGTTAATGCCTAACCATAATGGTAACACAGACGCATTGTCCTCCCCCGAAGAACGGCAGGACACCCAATCTCATTCTTTTCTAAAGAACAAGGCTAACAGACGCACTGCCCCACACACGGGCATTCTCCGTTCAGGCTCACTCACCACTCCCAGTTTTAGTGATTTCACACGGAGTAATGTTTGCGTGGGGCCATGCCATGCCACGCACGTGCGCAGAATATACCAGAACGCTAGAACGAGGTTCGCGGGAAATTTCAGAAAACTGGAAATTCACTAAAAAATTGCTTGCTATATAGTGAAGGGCTGTGGAAACTTGAAAAAAATGTAGGAAAATATTGTGGGAAGTTTTTATAATTGTCTAATATCTGCCTAAATTAAAAATCTGGAAAATCATCGAAACGGAATAGCGTATAATGGATAAACGTCTAACTGGACAATAATATAACTGATAAGCGTGTAACTAGAGAATAATATAGCTGCGGTTTCTGATGTTATATGTATATCCGCAGCGAGCGTGGCCGGGACATTAGACCATTTTCCATTATACGAATTTCGTGTTAGTCGATTTTTCCCTTATATACGAATTTCGTGTTAGACTATTTTTCCGTTATGATGTATATGTCCTTCCAATCATGCCATTTTCTGTTATACGATTACCCTTCGCCCCACTAAAGAAGCGACTTGCCTGACACCCCCCGCCCCCATAACGTAAATTTTTACAAGTTTTTTATGTTATCTCGAGTGTCATCCGGTGAATAGTTCGTTAAAACTACTTTATAAAAAGGTTTCATGTTGCATGACCGTGTTGACATTGTGAAGGACATGGGTACGCTGATTCGAACTGCCTTACTAGTGCCAATAGGCATCTCTTACATAAAAAAATTTTCCACCATCATGAATCTTGGCCCAAAAGTGGTTTACAAAATACTTCTTTGAATGTTTCATTTCAAGATCATATTTAAAAATCGTGACTCGTTTTACACACAACTGGGGAACCTGTCGATGCGAAATGCTATTCTCATTAATTGTTTAATTAGTCCAGAGGAAATAACATTTTTAATTCCTCAGCCCAACGTACATAATTACCGGTCCTTTAGAAAGCTATAATTTGTGACGCCACCACATGACTCATTTAAAATTCATGATTGTTAAGGTTAGGCCATTACAATTAATTAAGTGGTTCGCAGGAGCTCACGCATGGTTTTTTTTTAGCACATCAAAGGTTTTTTATGACGTTGTCTAAAAAAAAAAGTACCAATCACGTATCAGTACCTTGACTACACATTACCTTGAGCCGAGGACCATATGAGCTCCTTGCTCCAGGCATTCACATGATCGCCTAGAAACGAACCTAAGGATCGTTCGGAGGCATGTCACAACTAAAAACTTGGATCTAAAGGATGACTTTTATGAAGTGTGCAACTTTTGCACACTGATCCTGTGGCATGAAAACATAGATATTGTACCCGACAACAAAATGTCAGCTATGATTTCATTTTTTTTTCAGTACACTCCTGAGAACCATTTAATTAATTTTTAGCGGTCTTAAAGATTTTCGATGACAGCTATTCTGCGTCCTTTTAACACTTAAATAAAACGTGGGGGTAGGACAGGTTTACTTTTTTAATCCACGTCATTTTTTATGTCATCGACTGGTTTAAAACGAAATGTAAAGACGGGAGGGGAAAATAGTCTGAGGGGTGGGGGAGGAGGGAAACGAACCTATTTTTATCCAGCGATCAATCACGTTGCCAGATAGATTTGCGGGGGCGGCGGTTGGTTGGTTGGAAAAAACTTGATGGAGCATCGGAAGGCAGGTTGTGTGACTCCATGCGAGTACTGACACCCCCGCAGGCAAAGGGTTATTAAATTGGCGGGATGCGGTGGGATGCTAACTTCTCCACTTTGATGCTCCTTCCAGCTCCCTGAGCTATTGACTTTAGAGGCTGCCATCGCCAAATTCCATAATTCCAAGGAAAATTGTTGAGTGTTGACGGGGAAAATTCTCCAGAAACATTGTAACGAACAGCCGTTGTACGAAATCGTGAAGGGTTCGGAAAGTCAGTGGGAAACGGAGAGGGTGGATGGATGTCACTTTTCCCAACATGCCAGACGGATTATTATTACTTGCATACGGGGATGCTGTACTATTTCTAATGGTAGTACTTCTAATATGAGAATCCGGAAGGAGTTTTAAAGTACTTCAGGATTAGAAGTAAAGGAACAGACGACTGAAACTATTTTAAACCATGCGCAATGGCTGTTTGCCGTGACGTCACCAAGAGTTAGCCAATGACGAACGAGAACAACGGCTGTTTGGCCGTCTGATTGGACTAGCCCAGTCACGTGATGTGCACGTCACAGCAAACAGCCATGGCGCACGGTATAAAGAAGGTATTTCTAAACTGAAGTACTTCCAAAATCGGAACTATTTCTAAAGGAGCTACTTCTAAGCTGAAATATTTCTAAAATCGGAAAGGGGCGACTCGAAACTGCCACCTAAAGGAAGTATTTCTAAACTGAACTATACTTCTAAAATCTCAAACCCTAAAGCATTTCTAAATACTTCAGGTTTGAGATGTCAGAAGTTTTAGAAATACTTCTTTTATGAGCAGTTTTGAGTCTCCCCTCTCCTGTTTTAGAAATACTTCAGCTAAGAAGTAGTTATTTTTAATTAATTCTAGTCGGCTGTTTTCTATTTTAGAAGTACTGCTTTTTAGAAGTTTAGAAATACTACCCTTAGATTTAGTTCCAATCGTCTGTTTTCTATTTTAGAAATACTGCTTTTTAGAAGTTTAGAAATACTACCTTTATATTAGTTCTAATCGTCTGTTTTTGGGTTAGAAAACACGATTTTTTTTAATATTTTTTTTTCAAACCTTAAAGGTAAGAACACCTTTGCAAAATCTGCTCGGCAGAAAGTGGCCATAATCAAGCGCTGTTTCATCTCCGGTGATGCGGATACTTTGGTCTGGGCATGTAAGGTCTTCGTGAGACTAATTCTTCAATATGTCAGCCCAGTCTGGTCTCCCTACTTGCGAAAGCACATAAACCACATCGTGTCAGTTCAAAGATCGTTCACTAGGTATTTATCGGGGAATGAGAAATAAACGAACGTTTACTAATTCTTGGGTTGGAAATACTTGAGATGAGAAGACTAAAGTTGGACTTGACATTGACAAATTCCATTCTCCATGGTCTAACAGATATACCGAAAAATATTTTTTTTTTACTGTGTGATGGAAGCGTGACAAGAGGACATCGTTTTAAGTTAACTGATACAGCCTAGCAAGAAGGATTGTCGGAAACTTTTTTCTCCCACCGTGTGGTTAACCCTTGGAATGCACTTCCTGTTGAGATTGTTCAGGCTACATCTCTTGCTGTTTTTAAATGTTAACTCAGTAAGGTAGATTTGAGTATATATGTTAATACTTGTGCATAATTTCTCTTGGACGACTGCTATTGGCCAGATTTCACTTTGTTTCTTCTTTTTGTAGGCAAGATACGAGTGGATATCCAAATATTCCTTCCTTGACCTTTTGTATTAACACAATAAAAGACTAGTCATTCATTCACCTGAAACACCTGACGGGAAAATTTATTTCTTTCTAATGGAAGTTTTTTTTCCTATATAACGGGAATTTTTTCTATCTAATGGAATTTTGTTTCGATACAAAGGCATTTCTTTTTTTTTTGCTAAAGAAGCGTTCAAGTATTATGTCAGCTAGAAGTGGGAAGGGGGTTTGCCTCTTCACCTCGACTACTGACGAGGGGGTTAGTAGTTAGAGACCGTAAAACGGTGGCACCATTTTTAGTACGAAGCTTGCTAAACAGGCCTCTTACGTATTAAATACACTCTGTCATGTGTTGTGATAAAGATGGGTTGTCCTATCCAGGCAAAAGATTTGTGTAAATAATTATTTGCATGGAAGGTCGTTAAGACGCAGGTCTGTCAATACCTTTTTCATTTTGTATGGGAAATGAAGGTGATCGTCAGCAGCTCGTATAGCTCATCCCGGTGGCTACAAAAAAAAAAAAAAAAAAAACCTATCTGACGGGAAGTACACATTTTCTACCTGATGGTATTTTTATCCCATGGGATGTTCGATCATTTCGATCTGATTGGTTTTCGATCTGACGGGACGACACCGTGACTCAAGCCGCATCCGCCATGGTAGCGTCAGAGTGCAGCAGCTCTGCTTTTTAAGACTTTAAGCATTTAAATTTGCGAAAACGGATCAAAAATTTTCGTTCGAATAGTAGGCTAATACTGTGTCGTGTTACTACGGCTTTGTGGAATTCGTGCATGTCAACATGCATCTTGGCTTAAGAACGATTATGGCATAGTTTGAGTTTAATACGACTGTTTTGGAATATTTTGAAATTTTGAAGTAATTATTCCTAGGACCAACGATTTACGTTTGTTTCTTGCAAACCAGTGGCTTACTACCCATGATGCAGTTTCCACGAAGTCTCACTGAAGTATTTTCCCAAACGGGGCCCCACCGCCTGTGCCCCCCCCCCCCCCCCCTGGCCCCCATTTAAAAATTTGTTTTTAACCCAAAAAATAAAAAACAAATTTTTTTTTTTTTTTCCTTTAAAAATTTTGTTTTTTTTTTTTAAAAAATTTATTTTTTTAAAAAAAAAAAAAAAAGGGGGGGGGGGAGGGGTAAGCTCTACTGGGCTCCCGCCTTGTATGGCAAAAACTGCATTATTTATGAAGGATGTAGAAGGGGGGGCCTCCACTGAGCTATTGCCTTGTATAGAAAAAACTGCATTTTTTAATGAAGGGAGGCGGCCTCCACTGAGCACTCGTCTTGTGTTGCAAAAACATTTTTTATGAAGGGGGGGGGACGCTTCTTTGGGCTCTTGCCCGCTTTTGTGGCAAAACTGCTTTTATTTTTTGTGTGAAAGGGGCCCTCCACTGGCTCTCATCGTTTGTGTGGCAATAACTGAATTTTTTTATGGGTGGGGGGGGGGGGGGGAAGCCCTCCACTATATTTAACCAACCCAAATATTTTTTTCGTACTATTCACTGTTAAAAATTGTTGCTTAGTAGCAATTTTAAAGAAAATTATTTATTTTTCTCTCTTTAATACTCACTGTTATTTTTTCCTCCTCCTGGCACCGTAGAAAGATAAACAGTATTGCATCTGTAGCTTCCCGTTTGTCGCATTCACGAAATCTTGCCTTGGGCCGATTGCCCTGCCGCGTGGGCCCCATAATCGGGTGACCAGCCCCGTATTAGGTTGAAGGGACCGTCTTTCAAGGTCTACTTCGGGGCCGCAACATGGGTTAATAAGCCCCGCTGGGACCTACTCCTACCCAGCGACTGCAAAATAATGAGCTATCGGAGATTTCGGTGTTTACGCAGTCGGGATATGCACTTTAAGCGACAGCGAAACGATGGTGGCGCCCCCTTGTTGCGGCGTGGTTTTGCCTCAACAGTTCAATGAGTATTCTTTATGGCATCGATCAGCTCGAAGCGTACGGGAAAAGAAAATCAACAAAAACGACTCGATTCTAAGCGGTCCTATATCACGTGACCCTGTCTGTCAATAAAAATGAAGTTGCCCGCGCAGTTGGAAATCTAGTAATCGATTTTGTTTGTTTGTTCTGCTTGCAAATGTCAACTTGTAAAAATAAATGAATGAGGGCAATTTGGTCATGTTGTTTTTTCTGAACTCCGAATACAGAGTTTAATGAAAGCGAAGCAAGCAGTCTGCATTAAAGACTGGCCTTGTGAGGATACATAATATACAGTATGAAAACGAAAGAAAAGACAACTGCCCCCCCCCCCCCCCCCGACTGTGAATCGAACCCAAGACTTCCCGTTTACTAGCCGAGCGCTGTAACCACTGCGCTACCGGGGCGGGTTCTGGCTACAGCCTCCAGCCGAGCTAAGTAGCTGTTCAATCGTTCTTAGTGGTGACCTAGAAGTCACAAACATACATACAAGGAGGGAAAGCAACATTGCTTCTTGGCCTCCACACAAGAAACTAGCCAGAACCACCCGCCCCTGTAGCACAATGGTTACAGCGCCCAGCTAGTAAACGGGAAGTTCTGGGTTCGTGTCCCAGTCGGGGGGAGAGGGAGGGGTGCAGTTGTCCTTTCTTTCTTTCTCAGACTGCGTATTATGTATCCTCACAAGGCCAGTTTTTAATGCAGACTGCTAGCTTCGTTTACCCTTTACCTTGTGATTTCTTCTTTATTTAATGAATGGTTCTTAAGTTTATTAATCTCAAAACAAAACCATTTCACCGTAGGTATACTGTTGGTATACCTACTGTATATCTGCTGTAATACTGGAAGATTACGGCAGCCAAGCTTCTACTAACACGACTGTATATTTTTTTATCATCTAACAAGTGGCTGCCAGACAGCAAGAAGTAATGCAGGCAAGCCACCCATTTTGATCTGCCCAATAAGCCACAAAGTTTAAGATAAGTGGCACTTCCGCCAGTATTTCAACGAAAATGTTGAGGCGCACACCTCTACCACGCACTGCAACGGCGATATCTATTATTATAATCTAAAAGTAGTAACTATCATAATTGTCGGTGAAAAATGTGTTAGCTTTTAGGCCTTTAGGCGTAATTGTCAGCTTTTAGGCCTAATTTGTACGTACTGTTTTAATCTCGTAAGTATCAGCTAACGGAGAATTAGGTTCGACGGTAGGCCTATTCATTTATGCAACACGGTGTCGAAACTTTACGTTGCCACGCCAACGTGATTCAGGCCTAATTTTCATTTTTTACCTGCCGTTTTAATTTCGTAAGTGGCAGCTAACAGAAAATATCAGTTAATTTGAGGCCGAGGGTAAACAAAGTTTTAAAAATGCCTCCTCATAGGCGGACAAACAGCCACAAAGACATCAGAATGAACAACAATTTTTTTATTTTCACTAATCCAAGATGGCCAATTCATCATGAACACTTCGTGGGGGTTTTGTTTATTTTAGAGGGTTTTTTTGACCAAAATTTGCTGTTCATTCTATGCTTTGTGAGCTAACGGAGAATTGGGTTCGAGCATTCATTCATGCTGCAAGGTGTCGAGAGTTTTTCTTTAAATGAAGGTAATGTGCGTCGTTAACGAAATCCTTTTAGCTTTTAAGGTTGCGTGCCTTCCTGTAATGGTTAAATGCAACAAACAAATGTTATTATTTCATTGAGTTACGTCGAGGAAGCCTATATTATAGCTATAAAAAAGCACAATATTTTAATTTGCCGTGTTTTTAATTGTCGACTTGACTACCACAGAAAAGGGCGACGGACGGAAAAAGTCGTTGTTGTATAGTCTTTCCAGCCAAGACTAAAAGTAGGCTAACAACTGCCAAGCAAGCCTTCAATTTAAGTAATAAACAAGTCTATCCCAAAACAAAACTTGTTAAGGATTCCCGCCAAGCTAATCCCACCGAGCATAGTTCGAAGGTTAAATGAAATATATGAAAATGCCTTACTGCGCAATTTTCAATTATTTCATTTAACGTTCAAAGTCTTAGTTGGTGGGATTAGCTTGGCGAAAAAGCTTGGCGTTTGATATCACGGATTCACACGGCCGAAAAGCTTGGCAGGAGTCCTTAATAAGTTTTGTTTTGGGGTAGGCTAGATATCAGATATTTTTAGTTCAAATTGATGAAATTCATTTTTTTTTTCATAGTAATCATTAGATGGAAATACCAGTCGAGTTTTCTGATCCATTTCTTTTTCTCAATAAGTAGTGACTATTTAAATCTACTGACTACTTAAAAAGACAAACTTATACAAATTTAAAATAAACAAATAAATAAAAATACAAGAAATTAAATTAAAACTTCGTAAATAAGTACTAAATTTTACAAAAAAAAAAAAAAAACAAGAAATCACCAGTGTTTGTTAGCCAGTTTGCGCAAAATGGAATGGAGAAATTTAAACATGTGCATCATGGGCGTACAATAAACCAAACCGTATCAGTTTGGCTGACGTAACAGCTAAGTGGACAATGACATATGTGAAAATTACCAATGAGAAAATTTATAGGCATAAAATTCCTCCAGAAAAAAAGTCGAGATGACGATAAGAAGGTGTGAATTTTTGTACGTACAGTCAGTCCTACGAAAGTTGTGATATCCATCCAACACAACACAACTCTCAAAATGACTTGAATTTTTTTTGAAAATGGCTTTTCTAATGTCGTACTAGAAGCGCTTTAGTACCACGTTGTCAGATAAACCTCCACAATTGGAGGGACGTATTTCATGGACAATCATTAAGGTGGGTTTCGACATTACCTGAATGTCATTTGTTCAAAATCCTTGTAACTTAAAAAAAATAAAATAAAATACCAGAGACAAACGCCGTTAAATCCCTGCCTGTTTGCGTTGGTTTAAAGTCGGTTTGCCCCAAATTTACGTGTCTTATGATGTGATAGTCTCTTACCCTACCCTGACGGTCAGGTCAGGCAGGTAAATTCATTCCCTTTCCAGTTGCTGGTCAGCTCAGCCATGGCCTTCTAGATACTACACAAGGCTTCGCCAATATGCTCGTGAGGGGCGAGTTGACAGCAACGAAATAAAGACCCGGCCCTTCTGTATTATCTAGAAGGCTATGGCTCAGCCTTCTTCAAGTAGCTAGGAGATCTGCTTCGGCTAAATCTCCACATTTGACACCGGAGTTCTTCTTAAGTGCACTACATGTGGGTGGCGACGATTAAGGCATGTAGGTCATTAATGCGCGTTCACTGCCTCCTGCCAGTGCCCTTCCACGCCAAATGAGATGACGTAGTGATTTCCGAAGTAGCCTTTTAAAATTTAAATGGACTCTTTTTATTGGTCGTTAGAGCCAGTATGGGAGCTCAATGACCTTTCTTTAAACATGCAAACTGCTTGTTGTTTTTGTACTAATTCAATTAGCGTGGGCGTGGAGGGACCAAGGCTCGATTTCTCGTGAGTTGCAGCACAGAATTAACAACCAGAATACGTGCTTTGTTCCCAAAATAACCCTTCTTGGATTAGGGCGTCGATTAAAAGGCGTTATCGGATTTTATTCTTTCAAATCTTTAAAGACTTTCGTCGTAAAGTTGACGACGCTACATGAAAAAGTCACTGTGGGAGTGGGGATAGGATTTAAAGAGAGACTAATTTAGAACTCAAACGGCGTAACAACACAGGAAATTACAGAAAAGCGTAAAGCTTTTGCAGGAATGGAAATTTATTTCTGATCTGCCATTAACCTAACCTATATACTGTACAAACCAATACACTTCAGAAATCAGCTGTATGTACTCTGTTTTTAGCAATTTTTGCTTAATTAACGTCAACCTCGCGAGGAGCAACTATGAAGGGGGATGCACTGATTGAGTGAGCGAATCGAGCGAAAATCAGCGTTTGTTAGCCAGTGTGCTAAAAAAAGGGGAATGAACAAACTTAAAGCATGTGAAGCATGGACACAGTAAACAAATCCGTGTCAATTTGACTGATGTAACGGCTAAATATGCAATGGTAAATGTGAAAATTATGAATGAGAAAATTTACAGACATAAAATTCCTCTAGGAAAAACGGTAGAGGTGACGATAAGACCGTGTGACCTTTTCTACATGCATAGTCCTATGAAAGTTGTGATATCCACCCAAAACCAAAACTGGTATAAGAGAAGCCGCCAAGTTTCCGAAACGGGTGGGCAATTGAAAGTAGTGATATCATTTACCCAGGAAAAGGCCGCCAAGGTTAATCCTATTAGCCAAGTTAATCGTACCGAGTAATACTTTGGACGTTAAATGAAAACTTGAATGAAAAATTAAATGAAAACTGCTGCGTGTAGCAATCTTCTAGTTTTCATTTAACTTTCGAACTGTTAGTCGTGCGATTAACTTGACTAATAGGATTAACCTTGGCGGCCTTTTCCATGTTGAATGATATTACTTTCAAAGGCCAACCCTTTTTGGAAACTTGGCGGATTCACTTATACCAGTTTTGATTTTGGGTGGTTAACCTAACCTGGTACTGTAGAAATCGACCCACTTCAGAAATAAGCTGTGTGTACTCTGTATTTAGCAGTTGTAAGCAACGACACTAACGTCTTCGGTGAAGAGGTGGTGCCGGTCGTTGGGCTAGCTGCAAGGGGCACTGGATACAAATATAGGTATAAACAAGTGGCTACTGCGACCGGTCGCAACCGGTCGTCTGTGCAGTTCCGCCACTACCAATGGTGAGACACACGCATCTATCACGCATTGCAACAGCTATCTCTATTATGTAATCTATAAGCAGTAACCATCAGAATTGCCGGTTAAAAATGTGTTAGCTTTGAAGCTTATTTTACATTTTAGGCGTAATTGTCAGCTTTTAAGCCTAATTTTTACCTGCAGCTTTAATTTCGTAAGTAGCAGATAATGGAGATTTGGATTGTATAGTAAGCCTATTCATTTTTGCACCACGGTGCGCCTCCGGGCACACAGTTACAGTGTTACAACTTTATGCGCAACGTAGCCTATATAGTATATACAGTAGTATTGCGGACGGGAGAGACGCTGTTGATGAGACCAGCAGCGGCTCGTTGCAACTTTTTAGGCCTAATTTTAATTTTCTAGGTCTAATTTTTTTAACTGCAATTTTAATTTCGTAAGTAGCAGATAGGCCTAATGGAGAATTTGGTTCGACGGTAAGCCTATTCTTTCATGCAACAATGCGACGAGACTATTTTAAGCGAAGCTAAAATGTTTTTGTCTTTACAGCCGCGTGTATTATTCTTATGATTTCAATTCGACGATCAAATGTTACTATTTAATTTAGTTACGTCGAAGAAGTCTATTAGGTACAAGGAAGTAACGATATTTTAATTTGCCACTGAATTTTTTGCCACTGCACAATGAACATTTCGTTGTAAACCGTGTTCGTCTCTATCTGGTGCCGTTGCGACGTTGAAAAAAGCGACGGACGGACGGACAAAGTCGTTACAGTAGTCTTCTCAGCCGGTACGGCTGTACAGAAGACTAAAATTAATGAGTATTTTTCAGGTCCAAAAAATCCGCTCTCACAGCATTGGCTTGGCAAACTCTGCTATGTTTTTTATGTCCGCGAATATCCAATGGTCCTTGCAGCCAGCTCACGACCGATTCAAGATACTAGCTTTTAGCCAATATAGCGTTATTGTCGCTGCTGTAGATACCTTTCCTAATTGCACGACTGGACTAACAAAATAATAAAAACATTTCCTATATTCCGAGACAATGCCAGTACTGAAGAGAAATGGTGAAGTGGTTTTTGTAAAAATTACTTGTGGGTTTTCTGAGGTACGTAACGCGATTTGATGTCGCTGTATTTGGGCTGGGAGATCATGAAACGATCTGACTACTTGGCTGTAGTTTGCTCGCTTCTCTCGGGTGCGGAGGGAACCTTCGTGAAGCTCACTCTTTTAGACTTTTGCGTGTTTACACGTCCCTGATACTAAAAGGAAACGAATTAAGGACTTGTTGCCTTGCCAGACTGCATTAGTGTATTAGTTGGTTTTTTTTCGCGTGTTTTACTTTGTAAGTCAGAAGCTTTGAATGGATGTAGTGGTTTAAAACTGTAGTTTTTAAGGTTTCTTGGGACGACAGCCTTGCAGGGCCGGGATTTGGAGGGTGGAGGGGGGGGGATGACCCGGAGGTGTCTCCAAACACAATCCGAGCGCCCCCAAAGAGTAGACTCAACACGGAAAAAGGCTAATAAAGTGGGCTAATGCGTAAAACAAAGCCCTCTGATTTTTCTTGAAGGGGGCTCCACATTATTATGGTACAGATGCCTGAAAAAAGTCTCAAATTATCGCAGAAGAATGCCCGGTGAAAGGTTTGGATCCGGGCCCCCAGAATTGTAGTTGTGGCCCTGCAGCCCAGGGATGGTATTATTTCCCCTGTAGTCCGACGTATTTTTAAATCTCCGTGTCGCATTTTTAGGCTGTCACATGACAATCGTGACCAGTTACTCCATTCTGGCTTGAGGCCATTGTAGGCTTACGAAGTTTGAAACGGAACAGCTTATTAGAAGAAGTTGATGACTTCATACATTGAGGCAACACTTTTGAACAGGCTAAACGATTAACTGAACAAAAAACGGAATCGCAATTTAGAAAAAAACATTGAAGCACTTAACACCATGAACTCATAGCTATGAAGGTATACAAATTTAAAAAACCTGAATAGAGTTCACTCGAACGAAACCAACTATAATTTGAACTCCAATTCCAGGGAACAAGAATTCTTTTCACTCACATGTCAGAAAGCGAACGTAGCTTGTGTTTGAAACGTGGCACCTAAGTGAGATACAGCCTGCTGTGCGCTGCCACTGGGGGATATGGTAGAGGCCGATGTAGCTGGCTGATGTAGGATTATGAATAAGTAGGCATATTCCACCCATTTGCCCTTGAGATAGAGGACACACAGTTTTATTTTTTACGCTAGTTTCGTCCTTTTCGTAAGTTTTTGTTTTCGTCCACTTTCATCCACTTTCGTCCACTTGCTTTCGTCCATTTTTACATTGCAGAAAGTGTAACAACGGAACGAAAGCAAAACGAAAGCGTACGAAAGCAAAAACGAAAGGGCGAAACCAACATAGCCTAAATAATCTGTAAATCTGCAACAGCACCCTTCTAAATTCCAGTGTGTACCCGATTTAAATACAAGACCTGGCTCTCGAACTCATCTCGGCCATGCGCGCGCCTTACAGTATTTTATCCATTGATCGAAAAATTCCGATCTTCGATAAGGGAAAAAAACCTTCTGTGGTTGCAACATTTGACTCGATTTAGAATGAACGCGTGGAAAACATAGGCCAGACTCTCTTAACGTGTTTTCCGATACCGTGGATTTGCATCCGATGATTCTTTTGGGTTTGTGACAGAAAGACTGGCCCATGGGTGTTCGGGGATCGCATCTCGTTTGCTGATTCGTCGGTTTTCTCCAACGCCAACTGAAACAATCGAATTTGGAACCCGCATCAAAATTCTGCACTTGGCAACCGTCGCCTCTGGGATGGGGCGTTCGAAAATTAGATCGGGATAACACGACCGCACCCTCCAGATTCATTACGTTCACTGGCGACAGATGTCGCTAGTGGGAGATTTCAGGTCAAGAATAGCTTCCTAGTTAGCACCCATTGAAACCCGTAAAAATACAGATAGGATTGTAATGGCGACTGGTAGAAAGTTTTTTTTTTTGAAATAACTAGACGTATATTTTGCTTCGCTCACTCTCTCGGCGTCGATCCTTGCTTCACATGGTTTATTCGATCACCAGTACAGCAAAAAGTTGACGTATTGATTATTTCCACGCAAGCTAATTGGAATTGTTGCTCACAGTTCTTTCATCACATTCCTAGCAAGCCTGCTTTTCATCTATATCATTCAAAATGAACGATTCGTATGATTGTTTGCATGTTTATAGGCCTAATCCTATTGAGAGTAGTGCCAAATGAAAGATACACGGAGCAAAGCGAGAAACACGTTGAAAAGATTTACTTTACGTGGAAATCGATCGCTTTGCTCGCTCAATCCACGCACCTCCGTGCTTCAAAAACGAGAATGTTTGACAACCTTTCAAAACCTACAGGTTTGCTTTTTCGGTGCGTCCAGCCAGTTGGAACAAAACCAGTTTCAAGATCTGGAATGTTTCAAGACCAGTTTCAAAACCAGTTTCAAGATCTGGAATGTTTCAAGACCAGTTTCAAGATCTGGAATGTTTCAAAACCAGTTTCAAAACCAGTTTCAAGATCTGGAATGTTTCAAGACCTGTTTCAAAACCAGTTTCAAGAACAAGAGTGTTGCTGATACCACGTTTTTGTTCCTCAGCAACCATTTTTTTGTTGTATCATGCCTGTAACGGGCGTCTCAACTAAATAAAGTTAAAAGTTAATATTAAAAGTTAAAGTTAAAGGTTAATATTATAAGTTAAAGCTAAAAGTTAAAATTAAAAGTTAGATTTAAAAGTTAATGTTAAATAGTTAAAGTTAAAAGTTAAAGTTAAACGTTAAAGTGAAATTATGATGCAAAACACGTCACCCTTTTAGTTTTTTTTTTTCAAAGTTTCTTTCTGATAAGTTTACTCGAACAGTAATTTTTCCAGGTCGAACTCTGACCTCATGATCAGTTTTCAGTTCGTTTTTTTGCATATTTACGTATTTTCTGTTTCGATCAGGCTATCATTGACACTGATCCAGTTGCAATCTTTCTGTAAGTTAGCTGATGTAGAAATACAAATTCTCTATAAAAATCTCTACAACTAGCCTAATAGCTAAAATTCAAAGTTCGTAACATGCGTCATCAATGACTGGCCCGAAATCATAGTGAAAACACCAATAGCGTTGTTAGTCGTTAAATTACTTTGATTTCCTGCTGCTTTTGAGATCTCTTCATCCTGTTTCTGTTACTTCATACTCGTATAAAGCATGTCGTCGGTTTAAGTGTTTGTTTGTTTGTTTTCTTGTCAATTTTGGATCAAGTTTATTTTGGAAGGTCAAAGTTTGTTCAGGCAAACTTTCTTTCCGATGTGTTTTTCGTGTGTTTTGAGGATAAAAAAATCAAGCTGTAGAGATGAAAATAGGCGTAATGGAAGCGCAATTTAATTGTCTTTCTTTTGGCGCTGCTGTTATCATTGTAGGAACCTTAGTTCAAGAGGAGTAGAGGTACAACACACACACACGGACGTTATTATTGATTGTAGGTAATTTTATTTCACTTTCTAGTCGTTAACACAAGTGCCTGAACGCAGTACACGGGAAAAAATGAAATTTAGTAAAATTTATCCTATAAATATGAAAATATTGATAAATTATAATAAATAAATAAAGTGTAAACAAAATTGAGCATGTAGCAGTAAATAAAGAACCTGTAAAAATACACCAGTGGGTTACATAAATAAACACCCGTCGTAGCATCTGGGGACAACAATTCATTCCTCTTATTAGCGAGGTGCTCCTAAATAAGTAGTGGAGTGAATAACGTAACGTAATCTTTTGTTATTAAAATCGAGTTGTCAGACTAGATGTAATAATACCAGCAGTTGCAGGGATCAAATTATATGAACTAAACAATATTAGGAGACTACTTACAACAATCTCTTCTAATAATGTGGGGATTCGATGATTGTATACAGAATGATTGTTGGCAGGAAACTGACAAATTTACTTTTAATGGATAAAACAATCATACAAAAACCCATAAGGCTAAGGGACCCATTAAGTTTTTTCCATGGAAAATAGTGTATCAGAGCCAAAATGGCTGCCACCAAGTTTGTGATCCGAACCGTGATCACTCAATCTTAACTGACACCTCGGTGTTGTCGGTTAAGCTTAAGTGATTAGGGTTGGGACGGAAAACTTGGTGGCAGCCATTTTGGCTCTGATATCACTACTTTCTATGGCAAAAACTTCATGGGTCACTTTACCCTTATGGGGTTTTTGTATGATATCACCCCTTTTGATCGTTTTATGGTTTTGATTTAGTGTAAGTATTGATTGTGAGCCCCTTATGAAAATATAAAAAATAAAAGGTGCGCAGTTCGTATTGTACTGTACCCATTCATCCAATTTCATAGCTGGAAGCCTTCCCGTTATCTCGGTATCGATGAATAATCACCCTATGGGATTTAACATGGGGATGAGCAGTCTAGCTAGTGGCTAGTAACTAGTAACACATTTTCAACGTTATTGAGGGTCAGATTTTCCATTGAAAGCAGCTTAGCTGGCATTCCTACACGAGTTAATTTTTGTCAGGTGGGTCATCGATTTCAACACAATTTATGCTTTTGTACCGCATTATTATTTTTACTGAAGTACCTGAAATGTGCCCAACTATGCTTCAAGATACAAGTCACTGACGCTATGGCGTCGCGCTACAATGGTTTACAATGGATTGTTAGCCAGGGTGCGCAAAAATACACAGACGAGATACACGCATTCCGCGAAAAACACATGAGAGAGAGCAAACCGTCCTATTATTAGCAGCTTACGTAAGCGAATTATCATCACGTAGCAACAAGTCAAAATCAGAACGTGGCGCCATCTGTTATATGGTATGATAACTATACTGCCTACTTCCTTAAGGCCACCTGAGTAACAGTTGGCGAGGAGCAGCCTCTTCTGGCGTCCTTAAATACAAAACTGCAGAATGCTGTTATGGAAAAGTACAATAATATCAGTGTCGAAAATTTGGTTGATTTATTTTTAACCTAAAAAAAAAGTTCGAGATCTACTCCGTTCGTAGAAGAGGACTTCTAAACTAAACTTGAGGGATCGTCTTCGAGTTCTGTTATGTCACCTGAATGTAGAAAAAAGAAAGCGTCTGCAGCGACTGCCTAGTCGCAACCGGTCTTCTGTACGCTTCCGCCACTTTTTCAACGAAAATGTTAAGGCACACCTCTATCACACACTGCAACAGCGATCTCAATTATATGATTTAGGAAATAAAATCGGTAGGTAAAATTAGGCCTAGAAGTTAACAATTACGCCTCAAATCTAAAACTAAGCCTGAAAGCTAATACATTTTTAACCGGCAATTGTGATGCAGTAACCATCACAATTGCCGGTTAAAAATGTGTTAGTTTTAGGCCTTGTTTTAGATTTTAAGCCTAATTTTTACCTGCCGTTTTATTTTTCTAAGTAGCAGCTAATGGAGAATTGGGTTCTAGAGTAGGCCTATTCATTCATGCACCCGATATCGAGATGCTAATGTGTGTCGTTAATGAAGTCTTTTCGGTGTTTTTTTTTTACGGTTGCGTGCCTTCCTTGAGTGGTTAAATGCGACGTGGAAATGTTATTATTTCGTTGAGTACGTTGAGAAAAATTATTAGCTTTAATAAGTAATCTCATTCGCTACGTGCAAGGTAAATTTCTTAACATGATTTAAATAATAATAAGAAGAAGAAATTTATTGCATAGAATAATTGCAATGGGAAATAGGAAGGAATGGTAAGTCCACTGACACCGAAATATTAAAAAAGCACAATACAAAACAAACAATAAGCATAACACCAAAAATATAAATAAATGAACACTCCAAAATCACCTAAAAACATTTAAAGAAGGCTGAAAGATCGGTTTTCTTTAGGTCCCGTTTAAAAACAAAGAGACTAGTCGCAGTAACCATCCCAGACGAGAGGTTGTTCCAAGGATGTGCACTTCTCTATTTGCGAATAAAGTACTTGGTACAATCTTTCTTAACAACTTTTACGGTGAGTTTCAATGGATGACCACGCGTATAATCATTACCTCGAATCTTAAAGAAAAGCGTAGGATCGATATGCACGAGTCCACGTACTATGGAGTCGGTTAAACATGGATTAGCATGTAAGCGTCGTAATTCAAGTGATTCGAGACCTAATTTACTCAGACCACCACATCCACGGAGATACTTTGTAAACGTTCTCTGGACTGATTCCAAGTTCTTTATATCTTTGACATGATGTGGTGACCAAACCTGGTAAGCGTATTCTTCAAATAGTCTTTTCTGACGGCAACCGCACTAAACGAGAATCCCATATGGTGGCTATTTACTCCTGTATCGCAATTGGCCTTGTTAGTTGAATCACTCTCGCAGTGGGCCTTTCCCTCTAGTTACTCACAGTTGCTCAGTACTGTGATGTATTGTAGCAAGAATGTAAAATGTTAGACTTTGGAACAACAATC
>JAHWFP010218709.1:94695-107562 GCA_023313725.1 Lithobius niger
TAACCGATAACTTTTATAATACCACCAGCAATCATTTGTCACTTCGGGCTGGTCTGTAACATTTCTCTATACCTTTGACCAGCGATTGGGATAAATAACCAAACAAAAGATCCATTCACCGCCCAACAATATATCCCTTCGACAACCAGGATAAATAAATCAGGCTTGAACGGTATTAAGTTGCGCCATCTATATGACCGTCGATCAATCTTGGAGTGTTTATTTTCAGACGCGAGGTTGGGGTTTATAAAACGGAGCGCAACTCCTTGACTGATAAGCATCACACATTAGGCTGCAGGCCCTTTTCCGTTCAAAGGGCCTATTTTATTAAGTTGGATGAGAGGAAAGAGAAAATGAATGAATGAATGAATGGTGTTGGCCTTCACCCACGCAAGATGGCAGAGAAGGAAATTAAAGTCTCACATTTCCTCCCCCTCCTTCCCCCCAGCCTCTTGCAACATCCCCAAGTGTAGTAGATTGGCAGCGAGGTCTCCACGTAATGCCGCCCACACCTGACTGCTTTTCCGAGTAAGTATTTTTAACAATCGGGCGTGCAAACGGGAGAAATAATAAACACACGTGTGCTGATTTTAGCCGGCGAACCAAAATATTGACTTGCAAAAGAACTTGGTGTTGAAAGGCGGAGAATCATATCGGTCTCCTAGAGGTTCAGTTTGTAGACAAAGCGCTAAACGAAAACAAGGGGTGTCAACTTTGGCAACCCAGGGTAACAGCGCTTGATATTCCACGAGCTGCAGTACTCCTTGGTAATAATTGGGGAACCCTAGTAAACCGGTATCATTTAGGAAATGAAAAGAAATTTTAATTAAAGGGACCCAGAGCCACATATACCAACTACCTAAGACACAAAACCAAAAACTACCATAGTCACCCTAATCTTCCGTAGTGCCCCACAACCCAGAAAACACAAATCATATTCCACCAAACTACCAAGCAACACGTTACACCTACAGTATAAATCTTCCGTAGTGCCCCACAACCCAGAAAACACAAATCATATTCCACCAAACTACCAAGCAACACGTTACACCTACAGTATAAATTACTCTTCGACACATCGCAAAATCATTGATATTGTCATTTTTAAAGTGAAACTTTGTTAAATATCTATATAATAATGTCGGAGGCCGGCTAAAAGGAAGGCTAAAAGGAAAACCACTTCTCCCCTCCTCGCGTCCGCATTGAAAATGCACTCTCCCACTCTACCTGCAACCAAAAAGGAGCCAGGCATGAGTGGTCGATCAATCTGACAAGTCGTCGGGAAAATGTCTCGGGAAAATGTGACTCTAGTTTAAAAAATGTGCTTCCTCTAGTTTAAAAATATTAACAAACGCTAATTTTCGTTTGCTTCACTCACTCTATCACGCTTACCCCGACCCGGATTCCATGCACTTATATATATGACTATTTCCACCGTAAATAAAGAAATACTACTTTGTACAATAAAGTCCAAACCTTTAGCCCGCTGGCTTTGTCATTTTTTGGGAGAAGCAGAAAGTAAACCGCGCTATTTACTTTCTGCTTCTCCCAGAAAAAAAAAATGACAAAGTCCAGCGGGCTAAAGGTTTGGACTTTGTTGTATGTACAAAGCAGTATTTCTTTATTTCCGGCGGAAATAGTCCTATAAGTGCATGGAGTCCGGGTCAGGGGACGCGTTGATAGTGAGCGAAACAAACGAAAATCAGCGTTTGTTAGCTAGTGTGCGCAAAATACACTAACGGTATACACGCCTTCCGCGACAAACACATTAGAGAGTAAATCGTCCGAATGTTGCAAACGCTGCATCAAACACCACCCGTGCGTAACGCAACTATTCTGTGTTAATCTTTGGCGATTCCCGGATATTCCCGGAAGCAGGAAATTAAAAAAATCACTGGTAACTCGGAGGGAGGTATTATGTAGTGCTGATTAGGAAACATAGGTCAACACCAAGGAGTGGCATTCGAGCACAATTAAAAAAAAAAAGCAATATTTCGGACCTTCACAAGGAGGCCGTCTTCAAAGCATCTATATATAATATATACGCTTAGGTTGGGCAAGCAAATTCATCATTATTATGCACTACAATGAAAGAGGGTGTATAATGAAAGAGGGCGAGCGACCGACAATGTCAAACAAACAAGTGTGGCCTATAACAATCGACATATTGCATTAATAAAGCTAGCTCTTAAGACCCGACTTGGTAGAGTTTCAAAGTTGGTTGAGTAACAATCACTGCATGCACAGCCGTTGTTGGGTTTGTTGGGCTTGGTATCAGAACAGAGAAACGTCCTGCATTGAAAATAAACTTTTACTACCATAACACAACTCAGCAGGGGTTCAAAGAGGGAGCAGAGATGGAGATATTCAGACCACACAATAGGCGAAACCAAGGCCCACTACAGTGTTACGCTCAGGTATGCGGGAACCAGCTAGCCGGCGTATGTTACGCCGGGGGTACAGCTAGTTCAAACATAAAAACAAAGGTGCTCGAGCAAACAGTTAGAGGTCCACCACGCACCGCTATTAGTGCTCAAGCACTATTCTGTTTTATGTTTTAGCCGTCCATATGTGAGGGCAAAAATATTGCTATTTTGTCGTAATCCCACTCCATGGTATCGACCCTAGCATACTGTAAAGTAGTTTTCCAGTGCTCGTCCAACGCCTTTAATAATACTAGCCACATCACACGCTTTGGTCGCTCCGCTGGCGTCGTCTCGCTTCGTTCGAGCAGGTTTGCATGAACAAACAATGGCGTCATAAACAAACATCATGGGGTTAAAAAAAAAACATCTTGGACGTTATGTTTGCACGTGGTCTCACGTTTTTGAGGGTCATAATATCAAGTTACAGCGATGAAAATAGGCCTAATCGAAGCGCAATTTAACTATCTTTGATTTGGTCTTACTCCCATCTTTGTAGGTGCCTTGGTTCAAGAGGAGTAGAGGTACAAACACACACGCACGCACGCGCGCCATACGTTTTTACTGATGTCGATTTTGTATTCATCGTCGTAAGCCAGCAATGCGCGTATTAGCTGGGCAGTCTTGGTAATCTGAGTTAATGTTAACAGGTAATTCGGTGTTAATGTTTTGGCAATCTTTGGCACCGGTAATCCACTGGCATTCCGTGGGTAAAACTTTGGTAATCAACGTTTGCTAGTAATCGGACGTGCGCTATATTTACTTCTTCGAAAAAAAAAAGGACTCCAATGAGCATCACTGCTGAATCGCCGAGGTCTTAATTCCGATAATTTCGAAGTTTTTGTGAGGTTCTGTTTTCTTAATCGACGCTGTGTTTGAAAGGTGAAATGTGACGGTTTGTTATAATAATGGGCATTTTTTAATAATTCTCTCCCCCCCCCAAAAAAAAAAAGAACGATTAAAGTGTTTCGTACAGCAAATTGCGTAATTTTAAGATGCTGATGCTGATAGTGGATCTCCCTTTTGAAATAGGGTGCTGCTGGCCGTCGCGTGCTCATGTCGTCTGTGGCACGTGAAAGAACCTAGGAATTTCCGATGGAATTACCTAGCAAAATTGTCCCTCTCTGGCGCCATGGCTAAGGCTGGGTGCGCGTCGTAAAGCTAAAGCTTGTTGCGCTTAGCTGAACTAGCCATTTTCTTCCTAATTTGTGAAGATAGGAGTTAACTTCAGTACAAAATTCTCGTAAACTATGATAAAAATCGTAGTAATCTACATTTTCTTTTCCTCGATAAAGTTGCTTGGTTTGCTACGTGTACGATTATATGTTAAACGACTACCCCGGGTTATAAAAAAAACACTTTTTAACTGTTATCATACTATCCTCTTTGCAACATGAATGGTCCTGCTGAGCTGCAGGGAAGGTGATATAGTTGCTGATCACGTGATCTCTTATCATCCAATGGCTGTCAAGAAGAGCCAGGTATAAAAAAAAAAGGAAGAAGAATGGAATGGGTAATGAAAAGGTGCACTCAACGTCTTCTCTCTAAATCAATAGCTTCCAGACAGCGAAGATTACCTACCGTCAGCTTCAATCTTGATAAAATGGTGGCGAAAATGCTTCCAATTTTTTTATATTTTTTGCTCTTTCCTTTTGAGCGTTAGTTTGTTTTTTTCTTTCCTCTTTGCTGTCGCTTTGTGTGTGGTGTTGATGCGTAAAGATGTGTGGTTTTTGTGATGTGAAAAGCACTCGGTTTTCAACACTTCTTTCCACCCATCACTACTTTCCATGTCGTCATCCATTGCTTCAAGGGTTTGGCTGGGTTGGACTGGGCTGGTGCTGCCATCTAGGAAGCGGAAACGAAAACGATCGGTACCTGCGTGTAGCAATCAGTGGCATAGCTAAGGATCTTGATGGGTTCATTGGAGGATTCTAGTCCCCCCACCCCCACTAATTTTTTCTTAATCGTTTGAATCTAAAGCAGATAACACCAGCCCAAAACACTTTGTTACGGTTTTTATTGCAAAACAACAGTTTCGTAACACCAATATGGCTTCAAGTGTATTTTAGGATATATTGCTAAACAAGGTTTATAACACCTACAAGACTACAGATGTGTTTAGTAACATTTTGTATTGCAGTACCTAATTTCATGCGTTGAGGTAACTTGGTAGTGGGGGATGGGAAAATAATTTTTATTTTTATTTTAAAAATTGGTTTGAAGTATCTACTTTATAAATTTAAACGTTTTATGTTGTTTAATCCACTTAAATTTACTAAAGATAAAAAAAAATTGGATTTTATAGGTTGCTTTGTTCTAGTGGCAATATTGTTAAATATTTTAACCGCACGTAGCCAAAAATGTTTTTTTTTTTTTAACTTTACCATTTTCTACAAAACTACTGCACAGAAAATCTTGATTTTTGCAGGGAGCTACTTAGGTGGTTCTGTACGTAACCTATTACAATTATGATTTTCCACGGAACACTCCGAAGTTTTTAGATTTTATATATACTAGGAAACAGGCTTTGGGCCTATTGTAGGCGGAGCGGAGAAAAATTTATTTTAAATTTGTATTTCCTCTCATTATAATGGCTTGGCAATATTTGCTAATGGTCCTTAAAAAGCTGGGGGCAATATTCATTCGGCTACAGTTGAGCTGAAGCTTTTTGCTGGTGTTTTTTACATTTTAGCTAGGCTACGTTTCATATTAATTTTAAGATACTTTCGTTTGCACCCATATTTAGTATCCGTTTCGTTATTTGCAGCCTCTTTGCGCCGTCGCTGCCGTTGTAAAATACAACGTTAGCCACCGTGGTTAAGTTGGCAAAGAACGTGCCGCTGTGGTTAAGCAGGCAAAGAACGTGCCGCCGTGGTTAAGCTGGCAAAGAACGTGCCACCGTCAATAATGCTTACATTGTTTATATTTATTGCAGAGTATCTTTCCTAGATTTAAAATATTAACAATAAAGCATTTAATTGCAAGCTAAACAATCACCAGTAACGATAGTACTTCACAACAATCAAAAGATTCTAAACATCCGCGGCTCTCTACGCTGCCTTCTATACGACAATGTTGAAGCGCACACCTCTGGCACGTACTGCAACGCCAAACGCTAATTTTTTTTTAATTGGAATTATTACGATTGTTGATCAGCCGGTGTTAGCTTGGCTGTGAAGATAGAATTTAAATAATTTTAAATCCTAATTTTAAGCCAAATTGTTAGTACCGTTTTAGTTTCGTAAGCGACAACAGTATAGAGAAATTAGGCCTATTGGGTTCGATGTTAGGCCTAATTATTCTGGCAACATGGGATGGAGAGTGTAGTTTCCATAGCAATCTAGAAATCTTGAAATTACAATACGAAGCCAAATTATTGTTCTGTGATGTGATATAAATACGTAGTCTGCTGTGTACTTTCGTATTATATGAACGGTTTCCTCCTGCAGCGGCGATTTGATGTTTCAAATTTGAGATTCCCGTTGATAGCGTCAACGCCACTTTGGTTGCCATGTTGGCTGAATTCCTGCAAGCATTCTTTTTTTTACATGAAACGAATGTGAGTCGTTAACGAATCCTTCTGGTTTTTTTCCCATTTGCTTGTCTTCCTGTAGTGGTTAAAGTGTTATGATCAAATGTTATTATTTCGTTGAGTTATGTCAAAAAAGATTGTTAGCTGTAAGGAAGCTACGATGATTTATTTTGGCTTTTTTTTTAAAGTTCACTTGATTACCAACAGCACAGTGTATGCTTCGTCGGAATTCCTTCACTATTCACTATTCCAAATTTACAATGGTGAGTGTTAGAAATAAATTCGAAAATTTGTTATTTCTCCCGTAATACTTGTTCGATTTACGTCAAATTTTGGCTCAGCAATACTGTTTGGGGTATCAAGCGTTGTACCAAATTTCATTCTAATCCGATCTTTCGTTTGGGCTCCACCCAGACTAAAAATGTGCAACCAACAGACCAACGGACCAACCAACCAACATTTTGCAATTTGGTGTCCGTTATAGGCTACGCTTCGCTCGCTTCGCTCGCTCGCTCCGCCAATAATAATAGCATTATTAGAGTCGATTAGACTCTTATGCGAACGGTTTGTCTTGGTGTCTGTCTGTCTGTCTTGTGTGTTCGCGATATAACGTTTTAACGAATTATCGGATTTCTGTCAAATTTTGCACATACATTCTATGGCACATTTCTAGATCTAAGTTCGAAAATGGGTCGAATCCGTTGGGAAAATCCTGCACAAGAAATAATCCAAGATTTTTGTTTGCAGCAAACGTACCAGGTTCATTATTTTTTCTTCAGCCGACTGACGTCATCCATCCACGACCAATTACTGGGAACTATGTAGCCTTCGTCAGCGGCTGATGTCACCACCAACCGACCAATGACTGGCAACTTCCTCATCTTATGCTACAAATCACAGACGTAGGCGGGCGGGCCCCACGGATCTCGTAACGTACGAATTGGATAACAAGCTTGTATAGTCATGTCGGCATGCGAAATTAACGTAGACTTGGGCTATGACAATCGTTCATGACTTTAATGCTTAGGACTTTTCTTTTGGAGTGGGGAGGAGAAATATTTAAATCAAATTCTACGGTATGACATTTTTTTTTTTTTTTTTTGTCAGGGAAGGGGAGGAGGGATCAAATTCATAAAACTACTTTTGGGCAATGACTGTGTTATCTAGATAGTTCATCCTTATCAGTAGTCCGGTGTGGCAACGTCGCAGTCGGATAAACGAAATGTTCAAAACGCCAATTCTAAATGGTTTGTAGGCTTCCCGTATCATAAAACTGCCAAACGGTGCTGAATATTTTAATGTTGATTCAGTTCACTAATGTTCTAATTAAACTTACAGTTTAAAATGAAACAGATAGAAGAATCGTAGTGGGCTCGTCTTTAATTGAGAGGTGTGCGCCGCCATGCCATCCATCGCAGTTGATCAAAAGTAAGAAATGCAAGCGACCATTGGTTTTACGGTTCCATACGCGTCGTGGAACCGCGGCCAAGAACTTATTTGGGTGTTAGGATTGTATTCTTAGGAGGGGTATCACACGTGTTAGACAATTAGTAGCCATACCGATCGCTGTATTCGGAAGGGGAAACAAATCGACTCTCACTATAATTGGTTTAAACAAGTTTATTAATTCAACATACATAAATGTTAAAAGTTTTGGTTTCCTAAACTATTTGCATGACTTAAATAATTCTAGTCGAAGCTCTACACAATGATGTGTTTTCCAGCCCTACCAAGTTTCTAAGCTGTAGGTGTAACATTTTAAAACATTTTTATAATGGTACCTGAAGTCGTGACATTTCCACCATAGAAATACATGGGTATACCAAGTTACCTTAATCGATTTGTATTACGGCAGATTCGAGCTCAACAATACATTTGGGGCGTGAATAATAATAATAATAATTTTTATTCGTAAAGAGAACGAATGGGTCCATGAATGGACTTGGCAGCCACTGACACCTGGCCCTAAAGTAAAATCACACAATTAAAAAAAGAAACATACACTGTGCTTAAGTAAATAAAATGCAGATTTTACAATAAAAATAAAATGAACCTAGGAAAAATTGACGGGTCTAAAGGAACCCCAGTCGTTGAGTTATACATGCCGTAAAATGAAAGCATTTATCATAAAAAGAAACATGGGCGTGCCATAACCAGGTGCAGCAAAACTGTGTCCTTTGTTAAAAAAAAAAAATAATAAAAATAAAGATGCATATAGCCTAGAGTAAAACAAAAAGTATGTACAATAAAAAAGGTAAAATACAGTTAAAATCAATAACGTTTAAAAAAAACCTTGATAGGTCAACCAATTTTAAATTCTTCTTGAAAACAAACGCAGAACAGGCATTAACCTATTGGGATGAGCCACTGCAACTATTCGCTGTTTGAAGAAAAACTTCCGACAGTTCAATTTAGCCTTTTCAACAATTAACTTAAAATTAGACCTTTTGTTACACTATTGTTCACGAAGATGGAACATCTCAGTAATTGGAACATCTCAGTATGTCTTGCAGACATAGGGCCTTAGGGCTTCGGGCAGATGACCAGGAGTGGTTAACGCTCGTTAAACCCTTTCACCCCTTTACATCTCAGTAATTAAAGTCAGGGGTGCAGTGCAGAATTTGGTATATACGCCATGACCAGATCGGACCTCAAGCGTATTAATGCTAATGAATCTAATCCGATCTTTGCTAGTCTGTCTTTGTAAGTTATATTTTGCATTCCAACCAAGCTTTTTGTAAAGCGTCTCTGTACTTTCTCTATTAAATTCAACGGTGTGGAAAATTTCAGCCCAATCTGACTGACTGTTCGTTTGGGCCCAGACTACAAAAGTGCACTAGTGGCTCATAGAGCAGTGACATTTGCCGCCATACTGGCACCAGATTGGCACCAGTACGGGTTTTGGAGGGCATAACTACAAGGTGCACTACATTAAAATGGAGGAAAAACAACGGAAGAGCGGATTTCTTAGGCTTAAAATAACGTTGTTTTCTCCAACAACAAAAATCGCGCGTTTTAGGTCTAAGAAATCACTCTTCACAGCATTGGCTTCAGTATGACACCCTTCTGTTTCTCTCTGCAGTGCCCCTTGCAGCTAACCCATTAAGGCTCCAGCATAGAGTTATATACAATAATACTACGTCGTGTCACTGCTCTATAGTGGCTGGAGTGACAATACTACGGCGCTGCAAAGATATATAAGTTTTTAGCTCAAAATGAACGGATTGTGAAGCAAAAAATAATAATCTCTACAACGTCAGGTACTTTTTTTTTTAATTTCATAGCCATTTCTTTAGCACAACAAATTTTCTGTTCTGTAGGTAAAAAAAAATGATTTGGCTGATTCCGTGTTTGGGAACGTTCATGTATGACGTCATCGTAAAATTACCAATTTTACACCGTCGTCCCCCCTCGTTATCAATTGCCTACCCCCTCCATTATTACGTCATTTTTAATTTCACCCCCACTCCAAAATCAATTTACATTATGGGAAAAATAGTTTACTTATTAAAAACTGAAGTTTGTGCAAAAGACATGCAGGGGTAGACCGGGGGTGGGGGTGGGGGGGAGGGGAAGAGTTAGAAAAATCTGGGTTAAATCAATTCTGTGGGTACTTTGAATTTTCACAGAATTATTTCCACATAATTGACTTTACCCAGCTCTGAAATAATACTATTATCACCCCTCCCCCCAATTTCACTCTTGCGGTAATCTGTATTTAAATTACTAATACATCGTCAAATATGGAAGGAATAAAAATTACGAATGCGAATAAATTATGGTTGCTATTTTTTCTCCGACAAAAACTTGATGATTACGTCACCAACTGGCCACGCCCCCCCTCAGAACCCCTCATCATCAATCATCATCACGATCCCGCTCTTGATGACGTAATAGTAGAACGGTTCCTTTCCATTCCCTTTTCCGTGTTCCTTTCATCATTTTAACACTAGTATTAAAACCTTCGGTTTCGATTTGTACGTGACTTTCGGTTTCGCCTTTGAGCTCGGACGATCTTTCGGTAGAGGATGCTGCCATCTTCCGAGCTCAAATAGAACCATTTCAACGTTAGCCTCTTCGTTTCCCCGCTAGATGTCAGGCATGGGAGAGGCATCAGTGGCGCTTCAGCTGCTGACATTCGATCGAAGAAGATAAGGGGCTGTTCGCAAAATGACGATGTCAGATTTTAAACTATTCGGCGCCCTAGAGCTCCAAATTAATTTCCTTAAACATTTCATCCCATGCCAAACTGGATTGTTTTTTTTTAAGTACACGTACTTAGGCCACGGGATTCGAACCTGCTTTAACTTGCTTTGTGTTCGGGGACGCTGCTGACCAATAGGCTGTGCTTGCTTTCCTTCGAGGTTGGATCCAAGGAAGGGGCCAAGGGGGGCTGCGGCCCCCTCCAAGCCAAATAAATTCTGAAAAACTGTCAAAATTGTTGAAAACACGCAGTTAAGAGAGGTGAAAGTCCCTCTTGGTTGAAAAGGAGGAATGCCGCTAGATTTGTATATTTTTTGGGGGGTTTTAATGCATTTTTAGGATGTTACCAAGCTCAGAAACGAGGAAATCGGCTGATAGAGGATGACTTTCATCCCCGAGTTAAGTTAGACATGAAATCGCAGAAATATAACCTTGCTGGTACCTCCAAGTCTTCGTTCTGGACCCGCCTTTGCTTTCCTTGCTCGGGTCCCACCCCCACACAAAATTCGCGGTGTGCATTGAGACTTAGTTCTTTTCCACCATTCAGTAGCCTATGAACCGCACATTGATCGTATGTCAGGGAATGGTACCTCTGGCAGTCCTCAATCAGAATTGTTGGGGAGCCACGTTTTGTGGGGGAACGATACTTTTCTAAAGCCTCCCCAATCAAAAGCGCTGGAAACTGAATACTGGAATACACGAAGATGAAACTTCGGGAGTACGCAATCAGAACTGTGGGGGGGGGGGGGGGGGAGGAAGGGGCAGCACGCTTGGTGCAGGAACCAGAGATGGAACTGACTCATAGGTCGGTGGGTCGAATGGGTCACATTTTTATAGTGGGTCGAGGGTCAAGACCATTCACCCTCCGACCCACGTTGATTGTTAAGTACGTTGTTTGACACTTCAGTAGACTTACTAGCACGGACTTACTAGTACGGAACTCTGTAAAATTTCTTTTTACTCTTTCAAAAATATTTTCCCCCAGAAGGCTAAAAATCCTTAGTGAATGCTACTTCATTGCATACATTTGGAAACTATTTTTTGTCGTAAGAGTGGGATGGATCACTGTGGGTCACATTTTGTTCTTCATCGGGTTGGTCAAGTGGGTCAGGTGGGTCGTGGGTCGAAAAAAGGGACCCACTTCCATCTCTGGCAGGAACGACAAACATGCTAAAGCCACCCCAATCAAAACTGACAGAAATTCAATGCCAAAGTACACGAAGGCTGTGGAAATTATACACAATAGTTACTTTTTTGTGACTTTTTTCCTGTAGGAAAATTTGTGACTTTTTTCTGTGACTTTTCTTCCTGTGATTTTTTTCCAGCCCTCGAGACAAACGCCCGTCGTAGCATCGGAGGATTGTAGTAAAGAACAGTGTGCAGAAATTCGGCGAAAAAACAGCACTTGTCGTCATGTGGCGGGGAGTCGAACTCGGGTCCTCTAATTACATGTCGACTGCATGATGAAAAACCCAGTAGCATGACGAGCCATGACATTTTTTCGTCTAGATGGCCGCACACTGGCCTTCACTTCACTGCAGTCCACGGATGCTACGACATGTGTTTGCATTTAGTTTTCCAAAGGACCTTGGATTGCACTTTCCAACACAAGTGGTTATAGTGGCTGAACAGCAACAGGGACTCAAAAACAAACTGAGATATTGCGGTAAACAGAAATTAGTTTTCCTTATTTGATTATGCAAGTGACGGAAAACATGCTAAGGAACCGGTCATTATTATTTTATCTCCCGGGGGGAGTGGGGTGGGGGGGATTTGGGGGCGGGGGTCATGGATTGTTAACCTTATTGAGGGGGGCGTATAATATTTGTAGACCCGTCGAGGGGGGGGGGGTGGGGGAATCACAGAAAAACACTGACCAAGCCAAAGGAAAAAGTCATTTTTGCATCTCAAAAATGAAACTTTTAAGTAGGCTAGTCAAAATTTCTAAAATCGTCGTATCTTCTTGGGGAAAAGACCCTCCCGGAACCCCTCCCCCCACTTCCCCAATCTTGTCAGTTTTTAGAATATTTAGATGTTATTTCTATTGTCATCTGGCGAACATATCTTTAAAACCACTTTCTGAAAAGGTTTTTGCACCATAGGATATTTTTTCATGTTGCACTTGTAGATGTTGTGAAGGGCGTAGACTTGCTAACCGAACTGCCTTGTTAGTGCCCCTGCGCAGCCCTTAAATCAAAAGATATTCTTCCGTCGTGTTTATCACTCTCGGTCCAACTGTGGTTTAAGGAACATTTCTATGGATGTTTTCAAGAACATACTTTAAGTCATGGCTCGTTCTCCACATAAGTTAGGACCTGTCGATGCGAAAGGCTATTTTATAATTAGGCCAAAGGAAATCATCTGCACGTAACCAAAAAATCCTATAAAAACGCTTACTTTTTGTGGTGAGGGTGATGTGAATATTTTTGACCTTGGATGGAGAGGTGGTCATTTCTTCAGGGTCGTGAGAAGGGAGGGGAGGGGGTCATCGACAATTTGGAGGTCACACTTGCAATTCCTTCGGACCCCCCCCCCCCCCTCTCCGATTCCCAGACTAGAATAATGACTGTCCTTAAACAGTTTTAATTTTTCGAGTATTTAAAAAACATGCTAATTTTTGTGCCTCACCAGTAGCGTTCTTGTTGTTTGCGTAGCAACAACAAACAGGAAGCAGTAATTTGGCGTTAGTGTATCTATGACGTGCCAGTG
>JAHWFP010218710.1:0-28453 GCA_023313725.1 Lithobius niger
GGTGGAGGCCCGAGTCTTGATGACTGACGGACACTACATAAAGGTTTCTGATCTGCTAATTTCAATTCAATAACCAAAAAAGTAATATACTAAAATTCATAATTAAACTAGGCTACAAGAAGGTACATACTTTGAGCATTAAATGTACTTACAACACCAAAATAAAATCTAGATAAATACAATATTTTGCAACATAATTGTTTCAGTCTTGTCGAACACTAAAAGTGAAATGCAATTCTGGATACAAATACACTATAAAGCACACAAGTGCATAATTCATATGCAGTAATAATCTTCGAGTTAAAAGACATCTATAGAAAACAAATGTACAATTATTCATAACTAGAATTAAATTAACAAAACTATGCAAAAGTAAATACAAGTATATAAATACACTACAAAGCAGGATGGAACACTTATTGCAGCCCTTTCTGTTAACGATCGCCAGTTAACCACAAGATGAGTCTAATTTTTAGTGACAACAGCAGAAAAGCTTTTATTTTGCTGGCCAAAATTTTAATGGTAGCATGCAACAATGCAAAACTTGTGTTGAATGATGCTTCGACAAATTAATAAAGTCTTTCCTACAATAGACATTCTAAGGTGTGTCAAGGATCATGGCTGCCACCTGTAACGTCAATTCGAAAAACTAATTCTTTGATATGCAGATACAATACCCCCTGACGGGATAAATGATTTGCCACATGTGCTTCTAAAACAGTCCCAATAATTTTCGGCAATTTTATTTATGTCTTGATCACAAATTTGAACAGAAAAACACTTACAAACAACACAGTTCTAACGTGGCTTCTTGCTTAACGGTCCTCCACCTTGGAAATTTCCAAGATGGAGGACCGTTAACCAAGAAGCCACGTTAGAACTGTGTTGTTTTTCTGTTCAAATTTGTGATCAAGACATAAATAAAATTGTCGAAAATTATTGGGACTGTTTTAGATGCACTTGTGGCAAATCATTTAACCCGTCAGGGGGTACTGTATCTGCATATGTTACCACGCCACAAAATAATTTGTATCTTTAATTCTTTGAATAGCGAAACAACTTATTCAATAATACTTTTTTCTCATTTAGTACATCGTGAGTATATGTATCGATGATTGCTAGTATATAGTATGTAACAGCATGTATGGCGTAGGCCAGAAAAAAAATAGGCCCAAGGTCTTAACATGAATATTCATGAGTATTCAACATTAGTTGAGCCGGCATTAATCCCTTTAGGTTTCACTACAAACAGTGTTGGGAGCATCAATTCCTAATAAGTTGGAGACTCACACAAACCAGTTCTGAATTTGTTTCACTGTGCAAACAGTGACGGTATTGGGAAAGATCTCAACAATGCCACCTTATCAGTTAATGCCTTCTCTTGACGTGGATCAAGCATGCAATCTTTTTCTCCATACTATCAGCCATTCATAACCACATGCCATATTTCTCAAATCTGAGCCAAAACAAGTCCAAGCTACTCTGGCCTATGCAATCAAGAGATTGGGACACCTACACCCAGTCAAAACGCCTTCATGATTAAAACATCTACAAAATCGGCCGCAATACGTGCATCTTCCATCCCAAAATGATTAGGGGATACGTCAATCATAACAAATCGAACACTCCCAGATTGTTAGTCTTCAGGATCAGCGCGGCGTTCTCGTCTTAAAGATACGGCCACTTGTGGAGTACGACAGGGAAGCCCCCTATCGCCTTTCCTCTTCTGCCTGGTCCTCGATGGAGCAATTTCTAGCATTTCCAAAATGTCAACTGGCTGTTGGATGAATGGCGTTGCCGTGAACATCGTTGCCTTCGCTGACGACATCGTCCTCCTGGCTCCCAGCAGGCGGGCACTTCAGTTTCTGTTGGATAGACTCGTATACCTAACATGCGACAAGGGCCTTACCTTCAATGCCAACAAATCTGTTGGAATGGTTTTTGGGAGGGGTAAAGAAGATACAGCCCCCCTACTAATGAATAAACACAAGCTATCGTGGGTGACGAACTTTCGTTATCTTGGAGTGGAACTTACAGCCGACCTAACTGATGACGCTCATGTGAGAAAGATTCGTAGCGAGTTCTGTAGGTCAGCTAACATGGTGCTACATACCTTCAGCTTTGCATCTGATGAATGTAAAATCCAGCTTCTTAAGACTCGTGCTACTGGACTCTACGGCATTTCAACATGTGTAGACTTCCGAAAAACAACCATGAAAGAGCTTGCTGTCGTTTATCATGGGGCGATTAAGCGGGTTCAACACCTTCCTCGACACTGTCACAACCATCAAGCCTGTCGTGATGGCAAAATGTTCACGCTCGACCTTGCGGTGCTGATGAAGCAGGCTGCCCTGTGGAGAACGATTCTGTCCTCAACCAATCAGCTAGTGAAGACTTGTCGGAGTGGCCCTGAAAGCTGGGGCTTTAGCTTGGGAGGCACTGTTGCAAAGGGACTACTATCACTTGGTGGCTGGTGCGAAGTTCGAACACCAAGGGACCTAGCAATTTTGCGGCAACGTGCCCACGACCATGTTCAGGGCATGGCAGCCCTGCAAGACGCTGAGGATAGTCTGCTGTCCTAATCCTCTGGTTGTTGTTGCCCCCAATGTATTTTCTGAACTTTTTTGTTTTTTTTGTTTTTTATATCCCTTATATTGTACCTTGTGTACGGAACATACAGAAATAAATAAATAAATAAATAAATATTCGCCATAATAGCAATCTTGCAAAAAGTCAATTTGTCACCTACTCAATGGACGACTTCACAATTCCCTACCCGTAAAGGAGGATCCAAGACTAACCCATCCAACTATAGACCAATTAGTTTAACTAGTATCCTGGGCAAAATTCTCCACAAACAAATCTTAAATCATCTTATTGATAATGATCAACTTCATCCCTGGGAGGCCAACAACCCACAATTTGACACATTACCTGGACAAGGTAATGCAGTTGATTGATAAGGCCTTCAAGTCGACACTACCTTTCTTGATCTTACAAAGGCATGTGATACCCTTCTTCACAACAAACTTCCTGACTGCCTGGCTGCCTACAGCATCAGAGGATGGTGACTTTTTGTCCGCTAGACACCAGATATGCTAAGTCTAGGGAGTTCTTTCAGATCCTTTACCAGTAATTAGCAGGATTATGCAAGGAAGTGTGTGCAGTCATGTCAATGACATCCCTTTCCTCCAAGATTTCAGTTGACCATGGCATTTTTACGGATGATGCTAAACTCTGCACCCTCTAACACACCTCCAAGACAGCATTCGTCACGTTAAAAATTGGTGAAGGGTACGAATGTGAGTCTGGATAGAAACTAGTGTTGTGTCCTTGGATCAGGCAACGAACACCTACTACCCTTGGCCTTAATGACTGCTCCCGGACGGGTCCTCATAGCACTATCTGAGCATCAGTGCTGATATGCTCTTTTTTCTATACATGTCCAGACTGTTATAGTGAAAGCCTACACAGTGCTAGCTGCAGTTAGAAATACGTTTGGCAAGCTTCAACCAAAGATTTTCTTGAAATATTGTACTCTTCTAAGAAACATCATTGAATATGTAAACCAAGCTTGGTAGATCAGACTTGAATGCAACAAAGTGGAGAGACTCCAAAAGTGCTACAAAGTGGGTCACTGGTTCTTCCAAGCTTACACACACTGAATGCTTATGACAACTCCAATTCCGACTCTGTCATAATAACTTGTGAAGATCTTATCTTTGCATGTAAGACTATTAACTCCTCTAACCTAGTTGAAAAATCTTGGCTCGTCTTCATTGATGATTTTTGATCAGAAACCACGGAGTGTGAAACAATAATGTTGGCTGTCAATACGACAGGAGTCACTTGTACCGTATTCAGAGTTTGCAATCTGTGGAATAAACAGCTGTCAGATGTGGTGAAATGCCCTTTAGCGCTCACATCCCAAAAAAACTACTTGACATGGTGTTGTATTCTCTCATACCACCTATTCCTATAAAAATTGGTAGTAGGGAATACTCGACAACATAAGCCAGTATGCTTTCTGTCAAATTTTCATATATAAGCCTTTAGGCTGTGCTCAGTACAAGTCCTCATTTTCACTTCCATCCAAAAATATTTCCCATTACAGTATTGGGTCCAGGCCCAAGCATTAAACACCCAAGTTTTCTTAGCTTCTCAACAGGCACTGCAACCTGTCCCTCACTAATCATTTGTGCACTGATGAGATTGGTCGTGCCTTATACTCTAAGAAAAAAATGCCGAATACTGAAACCTTTAACTCTGCTCGCATCACAAGAATGCGAAAGACAAATGTGCTGCATATAGGATGTGCCATGCCTGTCATTTTCGGACAAATCCATATGACATGGATGCAGCATGCTGAAAAGGAAATAAAGAAAATCGAACGAACATGGCACAAATCGAACCAAAGACAGGTACAGCGCGAAATTTTGCTAGATCGGATTCGGGCAGTAGTGCTTTAGAACCCTAATTATAGACTTAAGAATAATTATCGGAGAGTTGATGGCAAAACGACCTCTAGGCCTAATCTGCAATGTGTTTTATGTTCTTCTAGAACTTTAAAATAGAATCCTTCCAACCATTTTTAGCTTATTTACAAGACCTATTTTTTTAAACTTTGAGATTCTGCAACAAGTACTTTGATTTTGTGAAATATGGCACTTTATGAAAGCCCTCGAGTGGTTTTTAAAACATTTCTGCAGTTTTTGTCACATGGTAAATAAGACAAGTCCTTGAAATTGATTTTCCTGAAGTGTGCATATTAACAGGTGTTACTTGTTGATAACCTACCAGTCAAGCTCTGATTAAAATCTTAACACTGCTTCAATTTGTAGAGCAACTTGTACAAAAGTAGAGCATCTTGTTGCTTGCTTTCATTACTACTGTACGAGAAAAACAAGTTAACTGGCGAAAGATATTTCTTGGCACCGTATTTAATCTTGCTTTATGCAAACCTACTATCACACGGTTAGGACAAACATCTGCAATAACTCCTACATTTCATCATCACTGACCTGCTAACGTCAACTCACTTTGTTAAAATATTCAGCTGCTTTTAACGGTAAAACCTATGGGACAAATGTTTGGTTAGGACTAACGAGTCAAATGGTTACAGGGTTCAGCAAATACAAAATCTGTCACACAATTGACCAACTTCCAGAAAGAAGCTAACAGGTTGTTGAATTTGAACAACTGCAAACACAAAAAAATCCTCCAATGATCATTTGCTGTCAAACGATTATTAATCTGAAACCAACACAACTAATCCACTGAAGTAATTACTGCTCAATTTTGTTGTTATTATGAAAAATTGATGCCTTTCAACATTTCACCTTTATTTTGGCACTAAAACTAGTTTTCTAGTCGACTTCCCTTTCAGAAATGAAACGAGTGGAATGCTTCGATTTGTTAAACTGACCCAATTTACTTGTCATTCTAACAATATTATTTGATTGATTCTATTTTTGATAGCTGTGCCATGACACCCCAAATGTTCCACAAAAAGACAATAATTTAGGTTTTGCTTCCTTTATACCTTTTCACATCGTGTCATTCGTTCATCTTCTGACGACAAGGGACAATTTTGCCACGTAGCTCCTTCGGAGGATCTTTTAGTTTACTTGACACGTGCAATGTATCCAACACTAAACGACTTGGACTATATCACGTGCCATGAGATAGGCTAAAAATATTGAACCAAGATAAAAATATGTAATTTTACGGTAAAAACAAAAAAAAAATAAAGGCGACAGCCAAAATGCCATGATTTATAGCAAGAGCACCGTTAGTGTTTATCCACTCATATTGTAGCATTTTCGTCCAAATCCACAAATTCCAATCTTGGGAACTTAAAGCATGTTTTATTTAACCAGTCAGGACCGTAGTTGGGGGAAAGGTGGTGGGGGTGGGGTTGCACGACTGGCTCCGTAACTGAGGAGAGTGAAGGGGAGAATCTTTTAAACACTGAGGCTTGCGGCGAGCGCGGGGGGACCTTTTAAACCAGCTAGGGAAGTCTTCCAGTGTACAACTGCCCACAAACTTACCGTAATATACTTCAAGAAATTTGTTTGGTCTAAAGTGACCTCTTGTGTTTGCTGTAAGCAATTATTCAGAGGACGATGTTTGAAGGTGGAAATAGGCCTACATTTATTACAAGCATCTTACGATATGCAACAAAATGCTTTTAGTTTTTAAAACCACAGACATCTTGTGGTTGGACGAAATTGCTAAAACATTTACTATTTAGTATTTATTGTACCATGCATGATGCTAGTAACAAATAGCAATAGACGTCTGGCCTTTCATGGGATTAGCCGAGACATATATGACACATGGTGTACAAGTCGTAAAGTATAAGTCGTACATGATAAACTCAACCATTAACTCGTCATCTGGGGGAAGAACGGCAACGTTAGTATTTAAATTATCAGAGTCCAACCATAATTACTACTTACGAAAAATAGCTTGCCCAATGGTTCGTAACTCTTCCATTAAATTTAATACAGCACATCAAACATTATTAGGGCACCACAATGCATTTAGCCATCTTAATTTTACCTATCGTTTAGGTCTGAGTTAATTTCTAATTTTACTGGTTATTTTATTTTCAATGGAAATTAACAAAATGATGTGAAATAATATTAATTTAAAGACAGTGTTGTCACACCACCAGTTGGAGATAACACTTTAGCAATCGTATTTACTCCATCTGTATTATGGCTGTTGACGAATCAACTTATTCCTTGTCCAGTATTCAATTAAGACAATTACGCTTGTACTTTTCCAGTTTCCTTGCTAAAAGTGAAAAGGAAATGTCATCACTGCACGCACCTTTCTTCCTTCTCAGCTGTTTCACAGTTGAAAATGGTAATGCTCAACTTACCCGTAGTAAACACCATTTTGGCAACCGCTGTTACAACTGGAATACGTGCTGGACATAAACGGGTTCCACTTGGACACAATTACCTAAAACAGCCGACCGACATTCACTTGTACTTTGCAATCCACTAGTTTGTACTTCCCTTCAGCTATCCTGTTGGCAAAGAAGGACGTGATATCTGCAACAGGCGGACGTTAAAACTAGGAGGTATGGTACAAATCGGTGGACGAAGCAACAACAGTGTCAGTCCGCGTACAAACAAAAGTGGTTTATATACAGACATGGTCATCTCACGCCGTCGGACCCTGGTTTCGTTCAGGAGATACACCATTCAAAGGCTGCAACAAAAAAGAAGAAAAGAGGCTTTTAATAAAAACTTCACTCGGTATTTTGAGTAGAACAGTCAGCAATAAAGAAACATCATAATTGTGTCAGCCCTAATTTTGCAATAACAGGGCGACGATAATGACACTTTTCTATCAAGGGCCCACGGTCTGACTGACAGCAAACCCATGCTTGTGTCTGTGACATTTCCCTGGTGCCCAGATTGGGAACGTCACTAATCGAGTTCACTGCAAGGTGATGTTGTTTGATTAGGAAAGATTTAATCGGATTTAGTTTACAACAAGCCCATCCTGCTGTGAACTGAGCTCAAGCAACGTTCTCTCTGTTACCAGGCGAAGTATTGGAGAGAGACGGGTTCTGGCTGCAGGCAAGCCAAAGAAGGCCAGTAAAGAGTCATGGCAACGGCCTGGGGAGGGGGGAGGGGGTCCAGGCAACCATGACATGTCATTGCAAGTTGTTCAAGATAAATGTCATCCGACTATTTTATTTATTCTTTGTTAACTGTACAACTAAGATAAGAGGAAGATGGGGAACAATCGAAAAGATTTTTAGTGTCCTCAGGAAGTCCTGAATGTCCAGGTGGCAGCTGAATCACAACTTATTTCCCCCACCTTTTGAGTTACAAAATTCCCGCATTGATGTCCGCACCAGTGAGGCCAACCTTACTCGCAGACCCCTTCACTACATCGGTGTTGTACACAATTCATGGTCGCAAAAAAAAAAATGGTTAAGGCCGCAAGTTTCTTTCGCTTCATTGTTCATAATTTGCTATCAAGCCAAAGTGCTTGTTCACGCTGGATTGTGGACCCATCGAAAAAACATCTCTTCGTCACCAAGATATCAGCTTTACTGAACTATCCTATGTTTATAACGTTTTAAGTCAACTTTGTGTACGTTTCATTTGGTTAGGACATAGAAATGTTAGGTCACAAAACTTTATGCACCACAAGCAAAGTAGTCGCTATGTAGAAGTGACGTCATTGGCTAAAATACGGATGTTGCCTAGGTTTCATTAGGACGCTAACATTGTTACAAAAAAAATTATTGCTATCTTCTTGTGATGGTTCGTTTTCCATGGTTCGTTTTCAGCCCTCGTTCGAATACTGACTGCCATGTTGTTTGCTAATGTAGTAGGGCTGTTGCGAAGAAGCCAAGTGCCTAACCTTAAGCTGGGCAGCACGACTGTTTCAATGGTGCTCTGGTCCTGGCTCTGTGCCGTCAATCTATCCAGCTATTTGAATTTTTCAGCAAGAAAGTAACGGTAATTTTGGGTTCAAGTCCATGTACTGATACTACCACTTGTTCTCATGAAACACACATTGCAATATCCTCTAAAGAGAAAACTGCCTTAATGGGTGGACTACACTGAAGTGCCAGGATATTAGCTTCTCTGTAGGACGGACTGATGATGGAAGCAAGTTCACGAAGAAACTGTCGTCATGATGATAAGACGTTGGCAGACCGAAACGTCATAATTGCACACAAGTTCCTAAGCTGTAAATGGTGGATACAGAGGTTTGAACACGGCAATGTTTTGTATGGGTGCACAAGACTAAAATGATTGTACAACCATGCTCAAATTGTTTGTCGTCAATAAAGTTTTGCATCTCAACCATCGCCACTTAGATTCAAGCACATCTGTAAATTTTAGTAAACGTTTGAGAAGAAAATGCACAATTTCAGAATCGAAAGAATATAAGCACCGATATTCTTGCTAATTTTCGACAAACAGCTCGTCTGTCTTTACCAGGCACTACTACTTGTGGAAAGCTTCTTTCTACATCTACACTGTGTGAATTATCATTTGAATACAGTGTTCCAAACTGGCGAGGCCTCCCATATTGATTAGGCCCACGACTCCACTGATCTTTATGCAAAACTGCAGAACTCTTCTCTCAGGAGAAATCGTATTCTTGGATTTGAGGGGCCCTGGCATTAACGTAGCATTACACTTCAAATGCTGCTGAATGGCAAGTGATTCAAGGCTTCTTGGATGACGATCAAATGGAGAACTTGACTTCAGCAGTGTGGTCGTCCTCTCCCATCCTATTTCATGTTTTGTTTCCATGTGATGGGTAGCTATGCTGTTATCTTTTGCTTCGTTACGTGTCTGCCATTTGTTGTTTCACTCTTGTGTGAGAATGTCCTGCCCGGCTACACCAAAGACTCACAGTTGGGTTTTCTATCTCATTTACTTCATAATACTTCACACTTCGGCTCAAACCATCGTGCACCTTCGTGCGCTTGCGGTCTGACTCCTGCCGCTTACGATCATACTGTGAGGTGTGCGCCCTTGGTCATGCAATGGCGGCGTGCGCATCCTCACAGTTTTCCCCCCCTCCAGAGGTGCGTGCCGGTTCGGGCGATACAGAGAAGAAGGAATACAAAAGATTACAATTTTTGCTACTAAGGATTGGAACATGAAAACGATGTGGGTAAGGTGCGAAGTGGTTCGAAAAGTCCAACCTCGCAAAAAGATTAATACAAATGAGATTATGCGGCCAGGAACTTCCCTGATCCGTCTTAGTCCTTGAAAATATGAAGGTTTGCACTCAAGGGATGCCTTGATGCGACTTAGTTCGTTTGAAGCACACGCGGATGTGATGCACCCGAGGCAAGCCTCAGTGCGGCTTAGTCCACACCACAATGCACTGTTGTTGTGCAGCCAGGAGACCCCGGTCCGACTTAGTCCTTGATATTGAGTTGGCACAGCCCATGCACAAGACACTTCACAGTATCCCATGGCTTAGTTCATGGTTGGAATAGCTCCCAACAAAAATGTCAGCTCTTCACAGCTCCCGACTTCAGTTTGGCTTCTCTTACTGTGCACAGATCCTTGCTCGCTGCTAACAACTCAGCGTCCTCAGTGTAGGTGAAACAGCTTGGTGGGAAGCGTGCAAATAGAAGAGGGTGGATCAACTCATTAGGCCAAGATTGCGGCATTTATTCCATCCCCAACTCATTCGTTAGGCACTTTTTCCGTCTGCTCATCTTTCCATTTCGTTACGGGTTTCACTGGTCATCAGCTCATTCATGGTGCTTTGCTTTCTAACGACGCTTCACATCGGCCGGTAGCTCTGAATTGCTTCCATCACATTCGGTTGAGCTACTCCCAATTCAAAACGATCTCTGTTGTACTAGTGACGCAGAACCGTCCACTCTAAGGCGGACAGTCTCGCAACAGGGTGCTGGGTGATCACGTCCTCCACAGATGATGGTTGCTGGTCCTCATCCTCGTCAGAGAATAGACTTGGGTAATCATCTTTAAAGAGGCGTCGATCTTGCGGCCACCTGCGCGGTTCTTTCCTCATACCAACGCACCAAGTTGCGTCTAGAGAAGCTATCATCTCCTCGTTGACCTTGCGTACGTCTTCAGACTTCCTAACATGCTGCAATGTGTAGGTCCCCTTTGGGTTTTCTTCAAGAATGCGGAATGGACCTTCGAAGTCTGGCTGCAACTCTCTTGTTCTTCCAATGGGAGGAATCTTTGAAGGCGGAACTCTGACCTTTACATGACGATTGAAAGGAAAGCTCGGTCTCCCTGGCATGCCTTTGGATTGCACGATGTCGATCCTGTACCTGGCAGGCGGACGAATGATGCGTTTCGGCCGTCCCTCTCTAGTTCTTTCATCTGGCGGCTCGTCACCGTCGTTGCTCTCGGAATGACTTCCTTCATTGTCTTCGTCGTCACTCTGGTCATCGTCTTCAGGTTGATCCTCGTCCGATGCTTCTCTCACCAGCTGGCCGGCGTCAGCCTCATCGTCTTCGTCGGTTCTTTCGTCGGCCTCCGATTCTGTCCTCTCGTCTTGACCTTGTTCCTGAACGTCTTCTGGTGGATGGTAGATTGTTCCGGCTTGGTCCATGCTGCCACAGCGGTCCATTGTGTCTGGGTCAAAGAAGGGTTGCATTTCTGATACGTTGTAGGTCTTCACATCTGAGTGATCGAGTGTCGACCTGAGTACGTACTTCACATCTGATGCCTTCCTTACAACTCTGTATGGGCCTTTATAAATCGGAGCCAGCTTCTTCGTGAAGTTCTTGCTTGCATCAGACTTGACGTGGTTCTTGACTTTGACGAGCTGATTAGGCTTGTACTCCACTGGTTGGTGTCTTTTGTCATAGTAGGTTTTTGTTAATCTAGCTGCTTCAGAAAGATGGGCCCTTGCTAGATCATAAGCCTTTTCCATCTCAATCTTGTGCGCTTCGGCGTACTCTTTGACAGTCATTCCTGTCTGGACTGGTGGCAAAAGAAGTGCTTGGAGTCTTGTGCGTGGATCCGTTGCCTTCATCAGATAATAGGGTGTTTCGCCCGTAGAGACATGTGGTGTTGTTCTCATCGCCCACTGAAGACATGGCAGCAACGGTCCCCATCCTCCTTGCCGTTCCGTAGCGAAAGCTCTAATGCATGCCTTGAGTGTTCGGTTGACCCTCTCGGTTGCATTGCTCTGGGGGTGGTACGGTGTCGTCTTGGAATGCTTGATACCATTCTCCTGCAGCATCGTGACGAAATCCTTCCCTGTGAACGCTGCGCCGTTATCTGAGATGAGATATTCTGGTCCACCTACGTCACTGAGAACATGCTGCGTGAACTTTGTTGCTGCAGCTCTTGATGTTGCGTTCCTTGTCGGTATCAGCCATACCCATTTGGTAAAATAGTCAACGACTGATAGGACGTACTTGTTGTTGAAAGTGGTCGTTGGGAGTTGTCCTACATAGTCAATTCCCATAATATGGTTCGGATGATCAGGAATCACAGGTTGCATTTGTCCCGGCGCTTTTGTCTGGGCACACTTCACCATTTGACAAACTGCACAGGAACGAACATAGTTCTTAGTGTCCTTGAAGACGTGTGGCCAGTATCCTACTTGCCGAACTCGTGCTAGGGTCTTCGTTATTCCCAGGTGACCTGCTTGTCTATGATCATGACACTCATGAAGCAGTTGGTGCCTCATAGTCCCTGGTACGTAGATACGCCATCTCGACCTCTGGCTGTTTCTTTCTGGTGCTGCTGGATCCATGTAGAACAGAACTCCTTCGTCAAAGATGAAGTCCTCCGCAGCCTTCTTGATAAATCCTGGAGATTCGTTCTTCTTCGCCTCGGACAGGTTGGAATGAACTTCCCAGACTCTTTTAGCGAAGCCATCTTGTTCTTGAGCTTGCCTCACCTGAAGTTTATCGGTGATGGGCACTCTCTCCTGGTTTCTGATGTACAGCATCTGCGGCGGGTTGCGTGACAGTGCATCGGCCACGACGTTGAGCTTCCCAGCACGATGTACTACGTTGAAGTCATATCCTTGGATCTTCACTGCCCAGCGTCCAGTTCTGCCCGAGTTCTTTTTATTTGACAGTACCCACTTAAGCGCATCGTTATCCGTAACGAGGGTAAAATGGTTTCCATCTATATAATGCTTCCATCTCTCAACTGCTTCCACGGCAGCCAGAACCTCCTTCTCGAAAGTCGTGTATCGAGTTTCTCTGTCCTTCAGAGTCCTGCTGAAGAATTCAATGGTCTTGACCTGGTTATCAATGACCTGAGCGATCATTCCACCGATCCCATCGTCGCTCGCGTCTGTTTCGATTTGAAACGGGTGCTCAAAGTCTGGTAGTTGGAGAAACTGTGAAGCCAGAAGCTTCGTCTTCAGCTCGTCGAACGCTCTCGTATGCTCTTCTTCCCATTTGTACGGAGTGTCTTTCTTGAGCAGGCGGTGAAAAACTTTGGTCGTCTCAGCATACTCCCTGATGAACTTTCTGAAGTAGTTCGTTAAACCGAGGAATTGCTGCAATCTCCTCCTGGTGGTAGGAACGGGGAAATCCCTCAGCGCTGATACTGTGGACTCTGTCACCTTGATCCCATCGGCAGACACATCATGACCGAGGATCTTCATGACGGGCAGGCAGAAGTGACACTTCTTCCTTCGTAAAGTGAATCCATGCTTCATTAGCCTGCGGAATACGCGCTTGATGGCTTCGACGTGTTCCTCCCACGTCTCTGTTGCAATGACTATATCATCAACGAACACGACACAATCTGTCCCAATCAGCCCGTTGAGTATGATGCTGATGGTTCTCTGGAACTCTGCTGTTGCTGTTTTGAGTCCAAAAGGCATGACTTTCCACCTGTAGGTACCTCGTCCCGGAGAAACAAACGTTGTGCAGTCACGAGAATCTGGGTGGAGCGGGATCTGGTGGAAGCCCGACTCACCATCCAATACTGACACGTACTTTTTCCCGGCCAGGAAATGGAATATTTCCTCCTGCCTTGGTGGTGGAAAAGAATCGCCCTTCGTCTGGGAATTCAGCTCTATGTAATTTACAATGGCTCTCCATCCTCCGCCATTCTTCTTCTGTTTCAGGAAAATGGGCGAGCCCCATTCTGACTCCGTTTCCTCAATTTTGTCATTGGCAAGCAAGTCGTTAACCATCCGGTCAACTTCCTCTCTTTGCTTCTTCGATAGAGGGTAGCTCTTTGCGATCTTCGGGCAAGGTTCACCCCTAAATTCAATCTTATGCTGCCTGACAGAAGTTAACCCTGGCTTCCCTGGAAAAACTGCTTGGTGGGCTTTGATAACTTCCTCCAATTCCTGGAACTGCTCGTCTGTCATCTGATTGAAGGCATTGTGAATCGGTTGGGAAGGGTCTGCTGCCAACCTCCAGATGCTATTTACCTTTGGCCGCTTTGGGTCAGCCGCTTGGCTTGACAGTGAAAAGATCTTGCACGGAAACTGTTTCATGTAGGCCTCTTGATTCGCCGAATCGATGACGAGCTGGAATTTCTTCATAAAGTCAATCCCCAAAATGACGTCATCTGCCAGTTCCTCAAATACTGTGAACTTCATTCTCAGGTGTTCGCCTTCCAGCTGAAACGGTAGGTAGGCGACCCCCATAGGTCTGATTAATGACCCATCAGCCAGATTGAAATCTTCCCCTCGGTATGGACGGAGTTCGTGTTCGGGATAGGCTGTGTCAAACCACGCTTTTTTCATGTGGGAACCTCCCGATCCACTGTCTAGAATAGCCAACTTGCTCCACATACTCATGCGTACTGGTACGGTATACGATGCTGTTTCTCCTGCGGTAGAGAACAAACTCTTCTGCTTCTCCTTGGGTGGGTTCTTACAGCTTTTCTGGAGATGACCCAACTGGCCACAATTCCAGCAGTTAACCCCTTTCATCCAGTCCTTTCTACCACTTCTCGACTGAGGTGAACTTGGTCTGGAATTTCCATGCCGCTGATTAGCGTCGCTGGAGTTGTCTTCCTGACGAGTTGCATCGGATGCTGCTTGGCTGGTACCACCAGGCTTCTTATCCAATCCCTCACTGTCGTTACGGCTCTGATCTGCTTCCCGGCGTTGTGGAGTGACTCTTTCAGAATGCTGGTTCTTTGATGGTGCCACGTTTGAACGGCGTCCATCCTTGCTTCCACTATTGCTGCTGGTCGAACTCCCTTGCTTCCCAAACTTGGTCTGGTCAGTTGAGTTGCTTGAATGCTGGGTTTCAGCCTTCTTACCACCATGCGCAATATAAGCTGGAAAGCTTTCCACTTCTGTAATCAGCTGCTGCAGAGTATTCGGCAGATTTCTTGATAACAACAACCTCGGCTGGTGCTGCATCCTTTCCACGATGAGGTACACCATCTCGTCGTCATCTTTCTTCTTCTGCAGACTTTTAAACTTCCCCACCATGCGCCACACAAACTGCATTGGGGTTTCACCTTTCTCTTGCTTCATAGCATGGATCTTCAGCAATCTGTCGTGATCGGTTTTGGGAGTTTGAAAAGTTGCCCTTAATCTGTTTTTGACATCTGCCCAAGACTTCATTGGTGTAAGTTGAGCGTCCAACCATTTCCAATATCTGCCTTTAAGAGAAGCTCTAATTAAATTCTGCAGGTGACTATCGTCGATGTTCTTCTCTTCGATGTAGAGTTGCATTTCTACAAACCACTGCTTTAAATCGCTTGATTCATCCAAGACTGGTGGTTGCAAATGCCACGTTGCTAAGGCTAGGACTAAACTCTTGTTAAAATCCACTTCTGTAATCTTGTTGTCTTTAGTTGTCCCATCTTGAAAATTGCGCGATTCAGGAAACAACGCATTTTCCCGAGAAAATGCCGTGTGTGCCTCGTCTTCTAAAGAACGCGACCGTTCACGTCGGTTCGTAACCATGGTAACCACTTTCTTGCTTAAAGGATCGTGATCACCAGCATTACCCTGACAAATGGCCGATTTTGGGATAGCACCTAACGAGCTTGTGTTTAAACTTGGGACACTAGCATGCTGCGTGGTCGTTTGCTTTTGTAACTGACCACAAACGTCATTTAGAGATTTTAATTGTCTTTCTAGTTCAGCAGTGCATGCTTTAGTTGCAGTTTGCTCGGCTTGCAACGTCAAAAGTTGTTGGTTTGAATCAAGTGTTGACTTCTGAATTCCAGTTAAATGACTAGTTAACATGGCCTGAAAAGTAGCTGCAGATTGCTTAACATGGTCTTGCATCAAGTTTGCAACAGAATTTTTTAATTCATCATTGGTGGCTCGGCACCAATCTTGCATCGTACCAATAATTGGAATTGCGTCATTACTATTTACGTAAATTTCTACACCATCAGTGGCTCGCTTGCCACCAATTTCCGGAGAACCTTCGTGCGAGGCTACCTTGCTCGCCTCCGCGACGTCACCAACTCCACCATCGTTACCCGAAATTTCGGCGTTACTCGCGGTGTTTGTACCGTTTTCGCCACTCGAATTTTCCCCGGTAACCTTTGGAATTTTCCCCAAAAATCGTTTAATTGGTGAATCGTCTTCGTCCCCCATTTTAGAATTTACGATGTCAAGTCTTGAACGCTTCCTATTAATGTTTGCAAGTGGCGCTCCTCACGCTAGCAATCCTCCATTCAAAACGATGCATTGCCTGGCAAAGCACGTCGATAAACTACAGTTCATTTGCCTCACAGTAATGTTTAAAATTCTTGCAAGGAAACAGTTCATTTTTGCTTTGAATTTGCAATTTGGATTGCCCTCCCAAATGCCCATTACGAATTTTGCAGAAAACTCGCACTTTTCAAAAAGATTTCAAATTATTCACTCCCATTTGAATGCATAGCTTAGACCTGCGTAGGAGGCTAGGCGCGAAAACTGTACAAAGGATCGGGAGAATGCACCAGGATGAAACAATCGAACTCCCGATGTCATACAAACTATTGGCAAAAGTTCTTATTAACGAGTAAAATACAGCACACAGTAAGCTTGAACTTGCCCTGAGAAACACACTTAACGCTACAAAATGTTCTTGCAAGTTGCATTGGTTGCTTAGATTGCATTAACAAAATTTCTGGGATCGTCAGCAAATCCTAAGCTGTTGACGAGCGAGCGTGCGACTACCTCTTCCTGCAAGTTGGTTTGGCGCGCAGATCGCCAACTCATTGTTTGTACAAAATAAAATGGCTTCATGTGACCAATTCTTGAACTAGCTTAGAAATTTCGATTTAAGCTGTAATAAAACGTTCATTAGCACAGGACAGTTCATTTCGATTGTCACCAGCTCTTGCCAAGCGTCGCTCGCTGATTTCACTGTAAAAAAAACATGATGCAAAATACACAGTTCAGAATCGGCGGCATTCGCACCAGGAAAAAGCAGTCGATCATCTTGCCAAAAGTTCGTTGCTAAAAGTAAAACGTTCGGCCGTTGGATTTCCAACACAAAATGTTCACTTGGCAAGGAAGAAACTACGAGCTTGGTGACTTCATTGGCTCATTCAATAAATTAGAACAATCTTACCGTGATCTGTCTTTGCTTTGCTTGGCTTTTAGTCGGCCGTCTCATTAGGCTTATCGCTCGCCTTGCCATTATGCTGAATTACGCTGGTTGAAAAGTTCGTTTTCATCTTACCAACAGTCCGAAAAATCGCTGGGTTTCTTACGTTTGGGCGCCAAATAACTGTGAGAATGTCCTGCCCGGCTACACCAAAGACTCACAGTTGGGTTTTCTATCACATTTACTTCATAATACTTCACACTTCGGCTCAAACCATCGTGCACCTTCGCGCGCTTGCGGTCTGACTCCTGCCGCTTACGATCATACTGTGAGGTGTGCGCCCTTGGTCATGCAATGGCGGCGTGCGCATCCTCATACTTGCCCGGACTCCTTTCCTCGTCTCCCCAACATAGACAGCATCGCACCCATCACATGGGACCCGGTAAACACCTTCTCTAGTATTGCGAATTCTGGTCAAAACTAGTGCTGTGTCGGTTTCATTTTTTACGAATTGGTTCGGTTTTTTTTTTTAAGAAGGAGGCCTCGGTATCGGTTTTTCTCCACCTTAATTTTGTTTTAATCTGAAAAACAAAAACTGGTCTACTGCATAATGTTGGTGAAAATATTAGCAATAATTTTTTTTTTGGAGGGGGGAGGGGGAGGGCAAAAAAATGCTGCTATTTTCATCACCATTATCCAGTAGACCAGTATTTGCTTTTTAGATTAAAGAAAAATAAGCTACAATTAAGTCACAGTCTTTCTCTTCGGGAACATTCTTTATTGAATATGGGGGAATAGGTTACTTGACTGCTGCCAAAACATTTAAAAAAAGGGAGAAAAACAATTCTTAATGTTTGCTTATTCCTTATGTTTTTAATTTTTTGTCTTAGCTACAACAAAAGAAGTGGCTTAACTGTGCCATATCAAAAGTTTAATTAAAACACAATGCACGACGCATTACTTAATTCTCAAGTTGTGATGCAGTAGAGCAAGTTTTTCTTCGTGCTCAGGGAACGTTCAGAATTTGACCATTGTTGAAGAATCCATTGTTGTTCAAGTGATAAATGTGTTACATATTGTTTTTTAAGTCATAAAAATGTCCCCACGTGCGTCAGTTTTGATCGATTATTTTGTCCAGGAACGCTAACCTCAAAGACGAGCGTGACTACGCTTGCATAAAATATTGGAGTTGCTGTTTATGAATATGCTTTATTGTTTTTTTTTAATTGTAAATTAAACGGGGAAAATGTATTTATGTTTATTCGGTATTTGTTTAATAATCTAGTTAAAAACAAAACTTCAACGTAGTAATCGATGCACCACTCCTGGTGAATGATTCGCGAGGAGCAGTTTGTCAGCTTTAGTACGCTGCGCTGACCAAAATACATGCTACGTTTGGGAAAAAATGTAACAATCCCACTTACCGTAAATACCTTTAGCGATTTTATTTCCCGCTTATTGCTTAAATTAACAATACAAACGTTGGCACAGTGTTGTTCAACTGAGCAATCACGAACGAGACGAAATTCTTTCCGCTCATCATTGTGGCAGTCACGAATTGTCTACAACCACCATTTCTGACAAAGTGGTCGATTAGGTAGTTCGTTTACGATATTATTTTATTTGTCATAGACAATGATTAGTTTGTTTATAGTTAAACATCCCTGCAAAGACATACACATATTTATGCTAAGTGGTCTTTTAACTTCTTCACATTAGCTTAAACTAAAGAAACTTGTTTTAAAAAAAACGTCCAGTTCGGTTTCGGTTTATGAGTAAAAACCGAAACCGCGATTCGGTTTCGGTTACCGACACAGCCTTAGTCAAAACATCAATCATCCCTTCCTCATCTCTGTTCTCGTTCTTCATTCGTTTCTTCAAGAGCTTGTCTTTAAGGTTGTGTCCACTTCTCAGGTAAGTGTCGAATCCTCGTTCTTTCAGTATTTTTGCGATTTTATCACTCGTTCCTTTCAAGTACATGAGGCCCACTCACTTCTTTCTCTCCATGCCTTTCTCTTGAGCTGCAGTTGATCCAGTCACTTGTTTCAATTGCACTGCCTTCTTTAAAAGTCTTAACAACAGAATACGGAATTTTCAAAGCGCATCTGTCAGTAATGTTCAGATTTTGGTTTATCTACCATTACTGTAATAAGAGTTTTAGTCTTTGGACTTAAAACAGTATGTTAGTATACCATCTGCAGAAGCTACTCTTGCTTCTTGCTTAATGGTGATAAATCCATCATGTTTCCTTTCAAAAGTATTAGTGGTAATATGAGGGATGAGAGGAACTCTGGGTTGGCTGGAAAACAACCGGATATGTACATTTTTGTGGTTTTAATACATTTTTACGTGGTTTGTGAAGCTCAAAGAAAGAGGATATTCTAAAAAAAAAAAAGGAAGAATCTCGTTCCCGAATATGCAAGAATACTCACTTTTCCATCAAATCTGTCGTCCCTTTGCTCATTGAGTTCATCTCCCGAGTCATCCAAATCGTCTTCATCTTCCAGCAAGAGATTGTCTCTGCTTGGAACGGCACCATCGCTAAGGCTACCAATCAATTAAGGGTCTTATTTGACTAAAAAAAGCACTCAACATTTCAAATGAAATACACTCGTGTATTGGCGACCAATATAACGAAGTTAAAAAGTATGACGTTCAGAAACATAAATAAGGGAACCTTAGACACATGAGCCAGCGAATGAACAGTGTCTTGGCCTCGAAGCCAAGAGGACACAAGATCAAATCAAGTCCTTGACAAATCGGGGGCGTCAACAGGCTGGCCTGGGTCAGTATTCCGCCATCCCACCCCCCACCCCCAACGAAAAAGAATCTGAAAGTTTCCTAAAAATTTTTCCTAAATTTCCAAAAATGTTCCTTAACTTTCCTTAAAGTTGCCTGTTATGGTGCCAATGTGTTATTGACGAGCATGCTACCAATGAGTTCCTGTTGTGGTACCCCTTTTTTGGTAGGTTACAGCCCAGGGCCTGACAACTCTTTAATCCGGCTAGGGTATTGCTTGATGGTCACAACCCCAGGCATGGGGTAAAGAGCCGCACTTGCTCCCCCCCCCCCCCCACCTACACTTGGTGGCCCTGCCTGACATATGTAAATAATGGAACTCGAAAAAAACCATTCATTCTGGTTCTCAAGAGGTTAAGTGGTGCTTTAAGAAATGACTTGTTTCCACGCAGCTTCTGCTTAATTACAATTTTAAAATATCATGTCGTTTACTTTGAAAATCAGGAATCGTCTTCGTTCGCACAGTTCACTTAGGCTGTATTAAGGGGGGTGCTTTGGGTGCTGAAGCTCCAGGCCACAAACTGAACAGGGCCTCAAGGGTCGTCTCACGGTCACGGGAAAAATAAAATAAGGTATCATTTTAAATAAAAAAAAATTTTTTTTTACTTTTACTGTTTTTACAAAAAAAAATTATTGCTCAAAACAGAAAGCTCCTTTTTTTCGCAGGAGTGGGGAGGGTCACAATAAATCCGGCCCTGGTTCACGCACAATTTCAAAAACAAAAAAAATATCTGCACCGATATCTTCTGCAAATTTTCAACAGTCAGTTTTCCGGAAATGTAGGGGCTCAGATGACTGTCTTCGTCACGTAACAACAGAAAATGCTTAAATTTTCTGCTTAAATACAGTAAGTAATAGCGAAAGAAGTGATTATAAGGGCACAACCAAATGTTTTCTTTGGGTGTGAGCAGCACAATTTTAATACTACAAATTTATAAGTTATTTTGATTTCATATTTAATGTTAAAACTCGTATGCAGTTCGATGAAACCAAAATTCAACTCAATCCTGACAAATCCATCTAACTACTCCATCAGCAATAGAAACATCTGCCACACAAGTTGAAGAACTTAAAAGCTGAACCACTAAAAATTTGAGTTTTGAAGCAATGCACAACCGCTACAGGGTCTTCAGGTTCTTTTGCCTCCAGACCCTAACTAGACACAAATGCCTTTAACCTGGTCTTCACCATCTTCTTCGACGCTTGCTTTTTCATAGCTAGTATAAAGAGGTTTGTTTCAACTAGCAGCAGTTTTTAACAAAATTAATGAAAAATTATGAAATACGGATCACAAAAACTTTTCTGAATCTTAGCCCATAACCGCCTAGATACGAACGTACGCCCTTAAAGTATAACAGCGAAAAACTAAGTCCCAGCGCGAGCTTTGTGAGGGGTCCCCCCGAATCCGAGAACCGGCCCAAGTACCATATGGACTCTAAAAAAAGGGGTCTAAAGTTCTTTCAGGCGGTTGTAGGTTAGAATATGCAATATTAAAACAAAATGATAAATGTTTTAGAGATTACCCAAGGTGAGAGTTGGTGATGTCATTGCTTCAAAACAATGGTGTTCTTTTAGGATGCCGCTTGTAATGGTGTTCTCTGTCTGTTGACACAATATAATAACAGTTCTAAAAATGTGGTAGCGCTTACTTTAAAATATGGGAATCGCTTCGTAGCACTCATTTACGCACAATTTCAAATAAATAAAAGATACCAGTACAATACCTTCAGCAAATTTTCGACTGTCAATTCTCTGGCGATGTTGGGGCTCAGACGACAGTCTTCTTTAGGTAAAAAAACAGAAATTTCACTCCACTACGTCATGTTCGATCGTCATTACGATCGTCTGCTTTTCGAATCGGCGTTCGAGCGTAGCCTCCACCACTTGCAAGGCCGGTTGTCTACCTCTTGGGCAGCTCATTATTAAACTCGCTATAGAGCAAAAACTGTATTTAGGATTGGATAGTCCCTGGATATTCATCAGTTCAACCTTCTCTTGGATAGCCAGGGACTCCAGGCTCCTCAGAAGCACAATTGATATCTCCGAGTTTGACTCAAGGAGGGTTTTAGTGCCTTCCCAGTTGATGTTGTGGTGCAAATCCATGTGGTGCACTACAATGCCGTTTGTTGTCATTCTACTTCTGGTGTCAGCCATGCACTGCTTGACACTGCAGCAAATTCCTTTGCGCATCTCACCAACATAAACGGCACTACAGTCACCACCTGGTACCCTGTATACTGCTTCCCTGGTGTTTACAATCTTTTTCAACGATCTTTCCTCACGCTCACTAGTCTCTCCTCTTTTTCGTCCCCTTGCTTATGGTTTCGTCCTCCTCCCAACAAGCTGGTCCTTCAGTCCTTCAGTCCTTCATGTACGTGACAAAGCCATTTTTTTTTTTTTTTAGCAAATCCTGGATTTTGTCAGTCACCCCCCGTCAGGTAGGTCAATGGCACTCGTTCGCTCATCACTTTCTTTTTTTCTTTCTCCTTCCCCTTTCTCAGGCTGAATTGAGTGTCCTGAATCTTGATCCTAAATTTGTCCTGAGTGAGGCAGTTGCTAATGCAGATGTGAGGGCGAATCTGCTGGCAGATGTTCAGGCACTATTGGATGGGTACACATGGGATCCCCTCGCGAGACTCAAGCTGCAACAAATTGCCCTTACGAAACCACCTACAAGAAGTGCAAATCTGTCATGAGCCCAAGTTGAAGCTTTGAGAAAGTTGCAGATGAGGGAGGATATTGCCATCTGCCAGGCCAACAAAGCAAATCTGATTGTTGTTGTTGACAAAGTGCAATTGGATGAGCGTGTTCTGTCCAATATTCGCACTTCTGGGTTGTACGAGTCAACAGAGGTGCCACTTGGGAATCGAGTGACGCCCGACGTGCTGTTTAGCCTTGATGGGCTATTCAGAGAAGGCCACCTCACCGAGTCTGAAGTAGAAGACCTGAGCCCTAAGCTTCCCCAAAAGCTTCCGCATATTTTTGTGCAGATCAAGATGCACAAGGAGGGAAATCCCCTTCGACTAACTACGTCAGCTCACGGAGGTCCCGGTCAGAAGTTAGATTGATTGATGGCGTCCCGACTGAAAAAGTATGTTGTGTCACCGTATAGATTGCACCGGAAGGAAGAGCTTTTACACATGACTGAAAACATCAGGCTTGAAGATGATGAGGTGCTAGTGGCTTTTGATGTTGAAAAGCTGTTTCCGAGCCTCTCACACCGACTCATTCGTCGGATGCTAGCCCTTTCAGCGAAGAAGCATGGGGTGCCACGTGAAGTATTTAAAAAGGATCGAGCTCTACTTAAAGCTCTCTTGTCGTCAATCTACGTAGAGTATGAAGGGAACACATTTTGGCAAACCAATGGCACCCCCATGCGGTACTCAAGCTCCCCCGTGCTTGCCGAAATGGTACTCCAACATCTGGACCAGTTTGCTACAAGTTCGTTCCCTAACCTAAAGTTGTGGCGTAGGTTTGTTGATGATGGGGTTTCCATTCTGAAGAGAGGTGAAGCCAATAACGTGCAATGTGTACTGAGTGCATGGACGGAGGAGTTGAACTTCACATACGAGGAAGAGTGTAATGGAGAGCTGCCATTTTTGGTTGTGGTCCTGAGAAGGCACCATGACAGGAGGATCCTGTACCATCCACACCGAAAACCAACTGCCACTGACAGAGGCATTCCCTACTGCTCCGGGCACCCTGTGGGACAATGAGAGCTATTGCCCAGAATGAGATTAACAGGGTTGTTACACACTCTACTGAAACCGAGACAGCACGACACCATCTGTATGTAACAAAAGGGAAGTTTGTGGCACTGGGGTACCCGCCAGGGTGCCTAAATCAGGTGATTAAGAAAGCAATGAGAAGAAGGGTGAGTTGGAGTGAAAATGAGGGACTGGAAGGAGAAAAAGAAAGTGATGAGCGAAAGAGAGTGCCATTGACTTACCTGAGGGAGGGGGGTGACTGACAAAATCGAGGATGTGCTCAAGAAGAATGGCTTTGACACGTACATGAAGAACTCTAAAGGACTGAAGGACCAGCTTGTTGGGAGGAGGACAAACCCATAAGCAAGGGGAAGAAAAAGAGGAGAGACTAGTGAGCGTGAGGAAAGATTGTTGAAAAAGATTGTAAACACCAGGGAAGCAGTATACAGGGTACCGTGAGGTGACTGTAGTGCCGTTTATGTTGGTGAGACGCACAAAGGAATTCGCTGCCGTGTCAAGCAGCACATGCTGACACCTAGGGATGTGCGATACTCGAAATATTCGAGCCGAGCCGAGTATGAAACTTATACTCGAACTCGGCTCGCTGCTCGCATCCGTACTCGAAAAACTAGAATCCAGCGAAAATGCGATAACTTCGCCAATTTTTGACCGATTTTGACATTCCAATATACCAAATCGATCGTCTCGGCGAGAGCTTTCCAGTGATGCAGATTAAAAATCAGTAACTGAAACAATTTTCAAGCTATGTCCTTAAAACTGGAAAACCATGACCCAAACAGTCAACTAAGCACCATCTTTGTTCTTATTATCTTAACAAATTAAAGAGAAACTTGGAAACAAAATATTTCCATCAAATACTCGAACTCGGCTCGATACTCGATTCTTCTGCTGTAAACTCGGCTCGACTCGAATTTAAATTTTTCTACTCGCACATCCCTACGACACCAGAAGTAGAATGACAACAAACAGCATTGCAGTGCCCCACATGGATTCGCACCACAACATCAACTGGGAAGGCACTGAAACCCACCTTGAGTCAAACTCAAACAAAGATGTGCATCTGAGGAGCCTGGAGTCCCTGGCTATTCAACACCACATCCGAGAGAAGGTTGAACTGATGAATATGCAGGGACCATCCAATCCTGAAATACAGTTTCTGCTCCGTAGCGAGTTTAATGATGAGCTACGTGAGAGGTGGACAACCGGCCTTGCAAGTGGTGGAGGCTACGCTCGAACACTGATTCGAAAAGCAGACGATCATAACGACGATCGAACATGGCATAGTGGAGTGAAATTTCTGTTTTTCGCCTGAAGAACAGAATGAGCCCCAACATCTCCAGAGAATTGACAGTCTAAAATTTGCTGAAGATTATTGTACTGGTATCTTTTATTTGAAATTGTGTGTAAACGAGTGCTACGAAGATAATAACAGTTGCATTGTTGGCCAGCCTAATGCACTTTAAAACAATTAAAACGTTTGGAGTGGTCCGGCTTACGTTTGATAAGTATAAGTTTGTTTGTTAGTCCAGTTTTATGTTGATTCATCCAATTGGTCCACCAGTAAAATCAACAGCCGATGAGATCCAAGAATCAGTAAAAATATCATGAATCGAGTCAACGATGTCAGGCAATTAATTAAAAAGTTCAAAGATAACACTTCACCACAAAGAAATGAACAATAGTGCAGTGTACACCTTCATCAGAAATGTTCACAAAAACGAAATGAAACGAGGTTTACATTGCATCAGGCTCTATCAGAATCCGAATTCAAACTTGTAGGCTTTTCTGTTGGTCCACTTATGTCTATTGCACGTTCAAACTCCCGATTTTTGTTGCCTGCTGAGATTCCTGGTGAGCTCTGGCCTCACAAGTTTGGGCTATGATGGTATGATGGATGAGCAATGTTCATGAGGGCTACACCATGCTTCCGAACGTGTTGGTTGGCCCGTGATTCCAATTCCACGAAGGTGGGCGTCGTTGGGGCATTGAATCTCAACAGGACAGAGGCATGCTCCTACGCGATCTGCTAATTTTCTTTTAGTTGGTGCACGGAAATTCCATTGAGTGAATCAAATTTTCGAACTTTACCTTAATGTTCACGGATGCTCATCTGGAGTCTTTGGCGTGTCTCGCCACTGTAAAGTGTTTTTCTGTCACCACATGGCACGCACTATACAACATTATTGTTGTACCGATACCATAATTCCGGTTCTGATACCAATAAACCGGTTCCGCACGGTTCCGATTACCATCGGGCAGCGAATGGAAAAATTAAATAATAATATTGAATTAATTATGTTCAAGGAGGCCGGGGTTCTGCTGTGGCAAATTTTTATAAATTTTTTAATGTAAATTTGATGTATACAAAGTTGTATAATTAAAATTAAAAATTTTATTTAATTAAAAAATTAAATAAATATTTTTAAAAATAGTTAAAATAACGTTAACGATTTTTTTAGATAAGATTTTTTCTTCCTTGATTAATGCCAAGCCTTTTTTTAATGGTACTGATATGACTTAAAATTTTTGCTTTCCGAATGTGCCAAATTTAATTTAAAAAAAATTAAAATTAAATTTAAAAAACTTAAGTTAAAAAAAAAACTAGTTTAAAATAACCCACAAGTTGAAACGATTTTTTTATTTCTACCCTGGACTTGCATTTTAAAATAGCATTTTTGTTTTCTTGATGTATTAAATTTAATTTTTTTAAACTTAAATTAAAATACAAAAATTAATTAAAATAAAAAAAATTTTAGGCTAAATTTGAAGATTTTTTGCTACCTGGATACTTACGCACCTTAGCAAAGCTTTGCATACTTGAAGATTTTTGCAGCCCGGATTTATTGCAGGCGCTGATGACTCCAGGTTGACTCCAATCGAATGCACGATTTAGAAACAAAATGGCATCACTAGCTAGCCCCACTGATTATCAAACATCGCAGCGTAGCTCCCCATGCAACCAGACGACAGTAGGCTGTGAAACGATGAAATACTATTCAAAAAAGTAATGATACTCAAAAAAGCAATGATAATACAGTCCTGACATCCTTAAACAAACAGGAATCAACTGTAACGTATTCTACTTAGTATATTACCATCCTATGTGGGATTTTCTGGTTACATGCAAACTACTCAACAAAGTTGATGTCAACAGGTAAGTGGCCCAATAAAAACGCGCGAAAATGTGTTAGTTTTATTCATCCGATTCTACTATCAAGCACAGTTTTACGATGATTTAAGCTACTGAAACTAATTTTCCGTTCCAATATCTCCAAGATATTCTTTCCAACAATCGCATGCCCCTGGAAACGGGAAAGTAGATGACAATATCAAGTGATTTAGTGGGTCTGTGCCGATTTTTGAAAAGGTACTCAGTATCGGCCAACCAAGATAGCGGTTCCGTTACCGGTTCCGATACCATGGAACCGTACTCAGAACTGGAATTGGTATCGGAATAGGTACACCACTGTACAACGTTCTCTTTGCTGAAGCAATTTGGGGGGTCTGCAGGCAGCTGCTGTAGCAAGTGGGGGAGGGGATGGAAATCGGACCACTATTTTTGCTGCAGGTTGGGTGGCGGTGGGAGGAGGGGATGGGGAAAGCAAGGGAGGTTGTAGTAGGAAGCACCTGATGTCCCGTTTTTGAACGGTTTGATAAATCTTCTCGGTCCGACCTGGAATATGGGTGTGTCATTTTTCTGATCATTGTCCTTGTGGCCTTTTCTCCCATGTAGAGCCTTCTTGATCGCCACGTTGGCCAAGAATGCAGGGCATCCTAAAAGCATGAATCTTGATTTGGCGAGTTGCAAGTGCTTATTTGCTGTACGTTGGGTGGACGAATGGTCGGTGATCAGGAGGATGACCCATAGCTGGTGTTTTGGGTGGCAGAGAGAGTTGCTTTGAGGAAAGTCACATATTCGATTTTCAGGCCCTTCCTGGACAGCTTGACGTCCAGGTAAGGGATGCTTACCTTCCACCTCCTCTTCATTGGTAAACTGGATGCTGGCGCTCCACCCATTGAGCTGGCTCAGGGTGCTTTTAGGGATACCCTGCATTCTTGGTCAAGAAGGCTCTACATGGGAGAAAAGGCCGCAAAGACAATGATCGGGATTTGACACACCTTGTGCAGTGATGATCCATATGCCGGGTCAAAATGAGAAGATTTACCAAACCCTTAAAAACGGAACATCCTACGACACCCTCCCAACATCATGAAGCTGCTTACAAAGAACCCCAAACCTACCCATCATCCCTCCCACTCCCCCCAAAGCCTGTCGCACCCCCTTCATCCGACTACTACTCAACCCACAACAAAAATAGAGGTCCTATTCCCCCCACCTCCGTCCAGCAAACCTGTGTAAAAAGCATGTTCTGCCACCTGTAAACCCAAAGTGCTTCAGCAAAAAGATTATTGTGTAGTGTGTGCCATGTGGGGACTGCAAATCACTTCACATTGGAGAGACACACTGAAGACTGTAGACCAGAATCCATGAGCACCAAGGAAGAGGTAGAAAATCTGACCCACTCAATGGTATTTCCGTGCATCACCGCAAAGAAAATCATGAGATCAAGTGGGAAATCAGCCGTGTCCTGTTGAGATCCAATACACCAAACAACGCCCACCTTTGTGGATTGGCATCCCTGGGCCTCCAACAATTTCGGAAGCATGGTGCAGCACTCATGAACATTGATCATCCATTCTATCCCAACATCAACCTGTAAGGCCTGAGCTCAGCCAGTAATTATTATAATTTTCGCTGTTGGCTTATTTCCAATTTTCCTTAATATTATTTACAGCGATTTGTGTCTATTTAGTAATCTCAGCAGTTAGTGGAAATCAGAGTTTGAATGCGCAATAGAAAAGTGGTCCAACGGAAAATGCGGCAAGTTCGAATTTTGATTCTGAATTTCTGACACAGCCTAACGCGATGTGAACCTCATTTCATTTT
>JAHWFP010218712.1:0-20279 GCA_023313725.1 Lithobius niger
ACCTTGAAGTAATTGTAACAGAAGTAAACTGACTCATAAAGATATGTTGAACAACATACTAAAAGTCTAGAAAAATCTAGAAAAGTCTAGAAAAAATATATATATATTGTGAACGCTGTAGGCTTTTGTTACAGAGGAATCTCACATGATATCGTTGTTTATGGCGCAGGTGATTTTATATTTCAAAACGCAACAAAGGCTTATTTTGTGCGATGATAAGTCAAAATGCTTCATATCAACCAAACCATTGTTCCAAGATAAAAAGTAAATAGGACATATTTTGTAGGAAATTTTGTGTACTTAAATTATGTTCAGAGTTGATTTTGTCGTAGGAGTGACAAGTAACGAGATATACGCGAAAAACAACATCCAGAAGCTATTTTTCCAAGATGGCGGCCAGTTTAGACCTCCTGCGCCACTTAAGATTTTTCTAGACTTTTAGTATGTTGTTCAGCAGATCTTTCTGAGGCAGAAGCAGCAAAGTCTACTTATATTACTATTAAGTTCCGGGTTTCGTCCTTTTTTCGCTCAGATAGCCTACCTCGCTATACAAGCTTTTAATTGACATACAGTGATTTACCTAATTAGTCACTTAAAAATTACATAACGACATGGACGTAATGTTAACCAATATTATGAATTAAGCGGCACAATATGCGATGTGACACAATATGCAACACAATATGCGATGCACACTTCTTTTCCAACCACTATAATTTTGAGATCAGTATGCTATCATTACCTACCATTATCTAATTGACACACTGATCTACCTAATACTGACTTGTACTTAATGTTAACCGACATTGTTATGCGACACAATATGCTAAATGCATACTTCTTTTTCCAACCACTATGAATTTTCGGATCGGCTTACATGCTACCATTATTAGGGTAAACGAAAAAAAAATGACAGCAAATAAGATTTAGCTCGTTTTGTGTTCTCAGATTCTTTTAGGTTGTTCAAACAACAACTGACATGTTATTAAACGTAAAATACTTTTTGTTTTTAAGGTCCGCCAGTATTGCTAGTGTTAGAAGATGGACTCACGCAATTTGGGACGTTCCAGATATACGGGAGAATACTTCAGTAAGGATAGCCATCGGTAGGCAGCGTTTCTTCCGTCTTCTTCAGAGAAGTGGCTGGAAAAAGAAGACTTTCTGCTAATATGAAGAATGCGAATCCAAAATTCACAGTAAATGTTTTAAATGATAGTACCCTGCTACAGTTTTCCAGTGAAATGCTCAGTTTATTTATTATGGTGCACACTATAGACTTTGATTTATGATCATCTTTGAACCTTAGTCTTCCTATTGTAGGAAATACACGTAAAACGTTTAGTGAAAATTTAAAGACTCAATGAAAAAGTCTGATGGCTGGAGGATAAACACAAGCAATCAACTAAACCCTTGCAAAGGTTATCTCCACTGACATGGTTAATTTAGCCACTACGACTCTGTCGGGTGTGCCCCAGCTTATTTATGTTGATGTCTTAAACTAGGTCCTTCTTAATACTAATTAATAGTTTGACAAAAATGCGATCTTGTCCTCGCACACATTTCCTTTTTTTTTATGGTTTCTCCATTCTGCCATTTAACAGTTTGTTCACTTTTTTAATGTTGAACGCACCTAATGGAGTATTTATGTATTTGTGTATTTATGTGTAGTACACACTGGCTTTGATTTTGCATAAAAAATATGCAGACGCCGAAACACGCCGAACATTACAATTCTAGCTCGTAAAAATCATGTCGAATAAATAACAGTTGTGAAAGTCCTTTCAGTGAGAGCTTGTTTTGTCAGTATTATTCACTTTCATCCTAGACGGAAAGTAATGCAGCATAGGAAGTCTACAGTCTTGGATAGTGGGAGTAAGACAGAATTTATTGTTTGTTGTGGTCAGGTGGTTTTCTTTGATAAATGTTAAACATACCAAGATGCAACATGTATTTACTAAGGATCACTGAACATATAATTAATGGCAGTGGTTTTATAATTAAACTAGGAAACAGGCTTTGGGCCTATTGTAGGCGGAGCAAACAGACTTTTATTTCAAATTTATATTTAGTGTTTATTTTAATGAATGCTCCTTAAAAATCTGGGGAAAATGCTCACTCGGCTAAGTTTGGGTTCTTTGTCTTCGGTGTGACGTAGTATATGCTGTTTTTTCTTGAAATAGGCCAAAGCTACGTATTATATTTATTTTAATAGGCTTTCGTTTGCTCCATCACTTTAGTGTCTGTTTAGTTATTTTTAGCTTCTTTTCACATCCGACACTAAAGATGTGAGCCATCGCAGCCGACTAAAAATAAAACGGCACGTTTGTTACGGTGGTGGAACTGCCGCCGCTAATAATTCTGACATTGTTTACAACAATAATTACTGCTGCGCAAAGTTCCTTCACTAAATTACAAATGTCAATACTAAAACACTTAATTGCAATCATCAGAGCGATAGTTTTTAACAACCTATCAAAAGATTCAGCGGTTTGGCAATGCTGCAGCTGGTATAATACTTGACAACGCCACCAACGAAAATATTGAGGCGCACATCTCCGTCACGCACAGGAACAGCGATCTTAAAACCATATTATAATCTACCAGCAACGATCACAATATTGTGGATCAAAAAAGTGTAAGCTCTTAGGCTTAATTAAACAATCATCAGAATGATAGTTTTTAACCATACTCAAAAGATTCAGCAGGTTGGCAATACTGCCGCTGGTCTAATACTTGACAACGCCACCAACGAAAATATTGAGGCGCACACCTCTATCACGAACAGCGACAGCGATGTGAAAACCATATTATAATCTATCATTAACGATCACAATATTGTAGGTCAAAAAGTGGTAACTCTTAGGCTTACTTTAGTCATTAAGCCTAATTTTTAGCTTTTAGGCCAAAATTTAGTTGTTATTTTTATTTCTTAAGTAGCAGCTACGTTTGAGATTAGGCTTATTCATTAATGCGCCACGGCATCGAGACTATACACCACGTTGCCGTGGTAATGCGGCATCTTTAAACTATTAGACGCAGGCATGTTTTGTTTCGTGCAGTGGTGCAAATACATCGTCAATGTCTTTATGTATAGTTTGCTTTTATATGTATCACCTCACCGTGATCTACGATGATTTAGGTTTCATGTTTGGGAATCCCATCGCTAGTGTAAATGCTAGTTTCCTTGCCATGCTGAAGGTAATCCCTCCAATCATTATTTTTTTTCAACTGATGCTAAGATGTATAGTTAACGGAATCTTGTTTTTTATGGTTTAGTCAGGGAGCAGTTGTAAAAAAGCGTGCACATTTTGCCAACTTTGATTTTTCACTTGGAAGTTGTTGTTTACATCCAAGGGAATGGTTTTCCACATGTTGCCACCTCGGCAATACGCATTTAATGTATTTGGCATTAAAGATGGCTGCCAAAATGGCGCCCAATTTTACAATTTGGCCAATTACGCAAGAACAGTTAGTGACACACAAAAACGATTGTAATAAAAGTTGTTTGCAATAACGTAATCTACAAAATCTTTCCCATACATTTTTTCATATCTCTTATGGTTTTCGAGAAAAATGGATTTTAGGCCATTTTCGGCCATTTTTTGGCTAATTTAATGCTTAACAGGTGGCTAATTCAGGTGGATGGCTCTAATTAGACTCATTCTAAAGGTGGGAATTTCATCTTTGCAACAAGGGTACTTGAAAGGGTCTACGACTGTTAGGAACCGAGCTACGCCTGTGTTACTAGGGGCTGGTATTGCGGTCACCGTTGGAGTTTTCACCTCATTTTCAACTTTCAACTTCTATTGTAACGTGTCCAATTTAGGTATCTAATTTAGGACTTCAATTAGAATCATTAGAAAGGTGTGGGTATCTTCTTTGCAACAGGGGTCGTTGAAAGGATCTACGACTGTTGGGAACTGAGCTACGCCCATTTTACAAGAGGCTGGTATTACAGTCATTGTGGGATTTTTTGCTCATTTTAAACTTTCAAATTCTATTGTGACGTGTCTAATCTAGGTTGCTGACACCAATTAGATTCATTCGAAAGGTTGGAGTGTGTTCTTTGCAACAAGGGTCATTGAAAGGGTCTACGACTGTTATGAACTGAGCTACATCTGCTTTACTTGATGCTGGTATTAGAGTCACCGTTGGATTTTTCGCTTATCTAGACACACGCTAGTGTGTCACCGCCAAGTAACAGTAGATCATCCCATTGTAGACATCCGATTGTTAAAAATTGATTGTTAATGATAATGATAAAAAGGCAGCTCACTAGCAGACATGTGTCTGTTAACTAAGCAGCTGAAAGCATATTTTGGCATGTTGAGGATAAATCCCAATGCGACAGAAAGGTTTCAAATTGTGGAAAATGTAAGGGAAAGGGTCAGAGATTAAAAAAAACTAAAATTTAAAGGATGAGTATCCACCAATCATAGAGAAAAAGATGCGTCAATAACGTTGTTTTTATGTTACTGTCTAGCTAGCTAATAAGATTTTTCCCATGTTAAATCCCATAGACTTTTTGCTCATGGCTAGCGCAAAATTGCGAAGGCCTACGTACCTGAATTTTTGCACACAGATGCATGGTGATCTGAGGATGGTCCTTTTGTTGGTTTGGGGGTTGTAGGGGTCAGGACAAATGCGTGGGAGGGTTTTGAAATTTGACACCGGCGAATTTAAATTTTGTTTCTTTTCCAAGTTGCAACCAAAGATTTTAAGCAACAATGGCTTGAACAATCAAGACTGGTCCTTAGATTTATTGTAAAAGTCTGGACGAACTAAAAACTGAACAGTAACGAAGGACAAAATAAAGAAACATTAACGTTGCCGTGAATTACGTAAGAATAAAGGGATGCACGTTACATGATGGTTACGCAACAATACGAGCATACACAAGCTAATGAGTTTTTTTTTGTTAATTACCCCCCAAAAAATGCTTCGCGTTCTGCTGTTTTAGTAACAGCGACCTTCGGAAGTTTTTGCATGACTAAATGTGAACGAAATCTTGAAAAATTAAGGGGAAGTTGCAGGGATAAACAAAACAACTGAAGGGGATGCGCGGATTGAGTGAGCTAAGTGAACGAAATCAGCTAATGTTAGTCAGTGTGTGCAAAAATGAGATTGAAGCATCCTAAACAGACGGAGTAATCTTATGTACGTTCACAGTCCTATGAAAGTTGTGATTTCCATCCAAAACCAAAACTGGTAGAAAAACCCGCCAAGTTTCCAAAAATGGTTAGCCTTTGAAGGTAGTGATATCATTTCACCAGGGAAAGGCCGCAAGGTTAATCCTATTAGCCAAGTTAATCGCACCTAATAATACTTTGGACGTTAAATGAAAACTTGAAGATTGCTACCGCTAGCAGCAATCTTCTAGTTTTCATTTAACGTTCGAACTATTAGTATGTGCGATTAACTTGGCTAATAGGATTAACCTTGGCGTCCTTTCCCTGGTGGAATGATATCACTACCTTCAAAGGCCGACTGGCGGGTTTTTCTACCAGTTTTGGTTTTGATTGGATTTTCAACTTTCAACTAGTATTGTGACGTGTCTAATCTAGATAAATGACTCCCATTAGATTCACTCGAAAGGTGGAAATGTCTTCTTTGCAACAAGGGTCGTTGAAAGGGTCTAAGACTATTAGGAATCGAGCTACGCCCATTTTACTAGAGGCTGGTATTACAGTCACCGTTGGATTTTTCGCTCATTTTTAACTTTCAACTGCTACTGTGACGTGTCTAATGTAGGTAGATGATTCAGATTAGCTTCGTTCGAAATGTGGGAATGGCATATTTGCAACATGGGTAGTTGAAAGAGTCTACGACTGTTAGGAACCAACAGTCTAATCTTTAACGCTAATTTTTAACGCTCATTTTTAACGCTCATTTTTAACGCTCATTTTTAACTTTCAACTGCTATTGTGACGTGTCTAATCTAGGTAGCTGACTCCAATTAGATTCATTCGAAAGGTTGGAGTGTCTTCTTTGCAAAAAGGGTCATTGAAATGGTCTACGATTGTTAGAAACCGAGTTACATCTGCTTTACTTGAGGCTGGTATTACAGTCACCGTTGGATTTTTCGCTCATATTCAACTTTCAACTTTTATTGTGACTTGTTTAATCTAGGTAACTGACTGCAATTAGATTCATTCGAAAGGTGGGAATGTCTTCTTTGCAACAAGGGTCATTGAAAGGGTCTATGACTGTTAGGAACCTAGAGACGCATGCTTAACTAGAAGCTGGTATTACAGTCACCGTTGGATTTTTCGCTCATTTTCAACTGCTATTGTGACACCTCTAGGTGGATGAATCCAATAAGATTCATTCGAAAGGTGGGAATGTCTTCTTTGCAACATTGGTCGTTGAAAGGGTCTGCCTAAATAAGAAACGTCTCAGCACCAGTTGAAAGCAGTAAATGAGTGAAAAGTCCAATTCAGGTAGATGACTTCAATTATATTCATTCGAAAGATGGGAATACCAACCCCTAGTAAAAAGAGCGTAGCTCGGTTCCTAACAGTGGTAAGACCGTTTCAAGTACCTTTGCTGCAAGGAAGACAGTCCCACCTTTCCAATGAATCTAATTGGAGTCATCTATCTAAATTAGACACGTCACAATAGAAGTTGAAAGTTGAAAATGAGCGAAAAATCCAACTGTGACTGTGATACCAGCCCCTAGTAAAAAGGTCGTAGCTCTGTTTATAACAGTCGTAGATCCTTTCAAGTGCCCTTGTTGCAAAGAAGACGTTCCCACCTTTAGAACGAATCTAATATGAATCGTCTACCTAAATTAGACACGTCATAATAGAAGTTGAAAGTTGAAAATGAGCAAAAAATAAAACGGTGACTGTGGTTCCAGCCAGTAGTAAAACGAGAGTAGGTCGGATCTTAACAGTCGTAGACCCTTTCAACTACCCTTGTTGCAAAGAAGACATTCCCACCTTTCGAATGAATCTAATTGGAGTCATTTATCTAATTTAGAAACGTCACAATGGAAGTTGAAAGTCGAAAATGAGCGAAAAATCCAACGGTGACTGTGGTACTATCCCCTAGTAAAACGAGCGTAGCTTGGTTCCTAACAGTCGTAGACCCTTTCAAGTACCCTTGTTGCAAAGAAGACATTCCCACCTTTCGGACGAATCTAATCGGAGTCATCTACCTAAATTAGACATGTCACAATAGAAGGTGAATATTGAAATTAAGCGAAAAATCCAACGATGACTGTGATACCACCCCCTACTAAAACGAGCGTAGCTCGGTTCCTAACAGTGGCAGACCCTTTTTCAGTACCCTTGTTGCAAAGAAGGCATTCCCACCTTTCGAATGAATCTAATCGGAGTCATCTACCTAAATTAGACACGTCACAATAGCAAAAAATCCAACGATGACTGCAATACCAACCCCTAGTAAAACGGACGTAGCTCGGTTCCTAAAGATTGTAAACCCTTTCAACGATCCTTTTTTCAAAGAAGACACTCCCACCTTTCGAATGAGGCTAATTGAAGCCATCTACTTGAATTAGAAACGATGCAGCAACGGTTGAAATTAGTAAGTTGACAAATTGAGACGTCTGTTAGCATTAAATTAGCCAAAAAAATGGCCGAAAATAGCCTAAAATCCATTTTTCTCGAAAACCATAAGATATATGAAAATATGTATGGGAAAGATATTGTAGATTACAGTATTGCAAACAATTTTTATCTCATCCGTTTTTTCGTATCACTGACGGTTCTTGCATAATCGGCCAAATAGCACAATTGGGCGCCATTTTGGCCACCATCTTTAATGCCCAATACAGTAAATAAGTATTGCCAAGGTGGCAACATGTGGAAAACTATTCCTTGGGATGTAAACAACAACACCCAAGTGAAAAATCAAAGTTTACAAAATGTGCACAGTAGCCCTTAATTTCCTACAACTGTTCCCTGACTAGCTGCGATGTTTCAGTAGTTGTTAAAATGCGACAATCAAATGTTATTATTTCATTGAGTTTCGTCGAAAAAGGTTATTAGCTAGAAAGAACCAACCAAAATTTAATTTGCCGTGTTTTTTAAAGTTCATTAACTACCACTAGCATGGTGTACGCTACATTGGAATTCCTTAACTATTCACACTCCAAATTTACAATGGTGAGTGTTAGAAATAAATTCGAAAATTTGCAATTTCTCCCGTAATAATTGTTCGATTTACGGCTCCACCCAAACTAAAAATGTGCAACCTACCAACCAACATTTTGCAATTTGGTGTCCATTATAGGCTACGCTTCGCTTGCTCCGCCAAAAAGAAGGTAAAAGATAGTTTAGTTAACAGCCTGGCTAACGCATATGTTGACAATAATATTGAAAAGACTAATCGTTAAGGAATAAGGAAGAGAGTTGGAGATAATTTTTAGTGGCGTCTTTTCATTTCCGAGGCTAGGAAATGCGCGGTACGTTAGAAGAAATTTTAGTAAAATCTCGGCATTTAGTTTGTACTCTTACTCTAAGTCTTAACAAGTAACAAACATTTTCATAAGCCTCATTATGCTTTTATGCAGATGAAAATGGCAAGAGTTGTTTGAAATTGTTGGCCTTGAGGATAAAAAAAACGGAGTTAACTAATGTATTGCTTTGTTTTTTTTTTACCATCTTCAAAGGCAAGAAATTGTCGCCCAATGTGCTACATTTTTTTTCAAACATAAATTTGAAACCATCTGAAAAGACTCGTGCTCCAACTTCGTCCGTAATTTATATTTGTTAATTTAATTTTTTTTTAATTTTTGGCAGCCCCTAAAAATTTGGGAGCAATAGGTCGAAACTTGAAGCGCACGCCAACCTAAAATGTTGCATCGCTGCATGATACTAAATGTGAAACGAATAAATTTGCATCGCTGCACGACACAATTAGGAAACGAATAATGTTGAATCAAAAGGTGAAGCCATGGAACACATACAGACAGAGCATGTCGAACAAGAAAAAATTCTTTTGAATACAGTAGCCGATGAGTAATGTAACTCCCACAATGGAGAATATTTTGCATGGGGAATTGAGTGCCCTAAAAGTTGGAAAAACAGGGAATATTACGAAGAGGAAAGTACAAGAAGATTTCTCGTTATGAGTTCGGTGGAAGGGTCTGGGGCAATTAGCTCTTTGTAAACCGATTGGCGATTCTCAAGACATGAATAAAAGATTAGTGGTTCCCAAGCTCGAAATAGCATTTTTTAAGATATGGCATAATAAAAATTGGTTGTGCCTAAACTCGAAATAGCATTTTTTAGGATGTGGCTTAATAAAGACTGGCAGTACCCAAATTCGAATTAGCACTTTTTAAGAGATGGCTTAATTAAAAGATTGGGGTGGTCCCTAAGCTAGAAATGGTTTTTTTTTTAAGAGATGGCTTAATGAAAAGTTTGATGGTCCCTAAACTCGAAACAGCAATTTTTAAGAAATGGCTTAATTAAAAGATTGGCGGTCCCTAAACTCGAAATTGTACTTTTTAAGGGATGGCTTATTAAAAGACTGGTGGTCCCCAAACTCGAAATAACATTTTTTAAGAAATTGCTTAATTAAAAATGTGGCGGTCCCCAAACTATAAATATTATTTTTTAAGACATGGCTTAATAAAGATTTAACGCCACCCTCCCAACCCGCAAACTTATTCAGGAGCACAGAATATGTTGTAGGCACCTTACGCTCCAACTGTTAGGTCTTTGACGGTAGATACGAACAAATATGGAGTTCCATGTATATTTAGTTCCACTTGTATTGCTACTAGCCCTTTTTTCCCCACAGTAGTAGTTCCACATCGATTATTAATTAAAACATTTCGTTACATGCTTTACTAAGCAACTGTTCTATGAATGTCTTACTGTGCTACTGGGCCTATTTTCTTTCAGACACATCTACCGCCATGTACAGATAGACAAAAGGCTTTGCTCCCATGAGAACTTTGTGTCCATGGAACCAACTAATTCAATATTTACAAAGGAGCCAGTAAGACATTTGTACCGCCCTTGGTATACGAACTTAACCTATATGATAACGGATAAAAAAAAAATATTGATACATAGTAATACAAATTAGGTAAGAAGGGAAAGGCCCATTTTGCCCAATCTGTTAATATGAACGAAACTGGACGCCACAAAAGCCACTACCGAATGAGCCATGTTACCGACTTTAGCTGCGTTTTTGTTAGCTTGTAGACAACCGTTTCGGGAATGTAAGTCGGTTTCCCTTGGACGAATGAATTCTGATTGAAGTAGAACGTATTACCCCTGCGGAATTTAATTAATACATTTTTATCGAAAATAGTTATATCAGTGTTTTTTTTTCGAAAGGGCCACAAATGACTTAAGCAGCAAGGCCTCCTTTTCCCTTGTGTACTGCAGCTGAGTTTCGTGTGCCGTAGTGTAGTTAATCTTCGAAACTATGTCAAAAGTATTGTCCATAACTATTTAGACTATGAACTATTAAAGAGTTGTTTTCAGTTTTTTGAAGAACAGTTTTAGCCACAGCACAAAAGAAAGGGAGGCATGGATGTGTTTATTCGTGTAGAATTTTTGATAGCTATAAAAATAGTTCCACTCGAAGCTGAACTAATGCCACGGCCTAGGAATATGTCTCGGCTCAAGACTAAGATGGCTGAAACTTATCGAGGCCATCAATGCTGATACGAGGAGATATCAAGATTCAATGGTAGTTTTGGAGGCTATTGAGACAAAAACTGCTTTCTAATCCTAGACTGCATAACATTTAACCCATATCATTTACCAGGATGCGATTGTTTTAATACCTAAAGTACCTAATTCATTATTAAATATTCCTTGGCTACTTACAATTATTTTCATGAGATATTGTTTGATGCTTAACCATTCGGCAACACTGTTTCGGGAACGTCAAGCAAACTGGGATCCATGTAACGTGTCCCTTGATCAGCTTTTCCCTCGGAAATTCCATTCTCCATCCCACAATCACCCTGCCGCTCCTTTCTCTTGTTGTTTCCTGCCTTGTTTGGTTTTTTGGTCTCGAACCTGCATGTCGGGAGGCAAGGCGTGGGCTTCTCCGCCTAGCCCCCAACTTTCCGATGCCAAACACCACGTTCGCAACAACGGCACACGGCTTTATCAAAAGCCACACAATACACAATTGATGATCACCTGCAGTGTCTGGCAATCTGCGGCCCATTGCTTTTCACGACTGGTTGCTGTTTCCGTGTGGTCCAATCACATCCTGCTATCACGCACCCAGATGCGTGTTCCGTGGGTGTTGCACAATATTGCACAACGTTGCGTCATGTGGCAACTACTTCACGATCTTGCATACATTTGAGCAGAAGCGATGTGCAGTGGTCACGCGTAGCCGTTTATAAGGGCCTACCCGCCGCATGCAAAACATTTCTTCGACCAGAAGCGGGCAGACAAGATAACGGCTGCAGCAGCACCGATGGACGACTTTCCCAGCTACCCCGTAGTAGAGAAATCTAAGACCGGCAAGACTCGGAGGCAACTTCATCGGGTTTGGACGGAAGAGCTGAGCGAGTACCAGGACAAGAAAAGTTTCTCCGGACCTCCAATGGGTTACATTGGCAGATGCAACAAGAAGAGCAAGGAGTTGGATTTTTTCATGAAATTATTCGGGGAGATCGCAGATTTCATCGTAAGGAGGACCAACGAATTCATGGAGGGACAGCAATGCCAAACGCAGCAAACGGAACGTCAAGTCAGCCAACACGCCAGGACCGAAAGACAATGCAGGGACTCGACTCACGGGGAGCCATCGGCCGTGGAGGACGACATCGCCGTGGCCAACACAACAGTCGAGTCATTGGTTCCGCCACCACGTCCATCACCACCCCACATCACTCACTGGAATTCCGACTGAACCACAGCTGGGAATGCCACAACCAGACGTCCACATGAACGAAGAAGCTGGGTCAAGCCAAGCACAGCTCCCAATGCCAGAAACGGATGTGGCCGAGAAGGAGGACGAATCAGAGTACCCATATTACTGCGAGGAAAATGAGGACTAACTACTATGAAGGCAGCAGCCAAGAATCAGTCAACGATGAGGATGAGTTAGATGACGAACTAAAAGAAACCGAGTAAGAGGATGATACTGACGCCTGCCTTACGACATCCTGCAGTGAGGAGGAAGAAGCAAGGCCAGACAGTCCATCGACCGCTAAGGCCAGAAAGCCCACCACGACCTTAACAGAAACCTCTAATCCCATGCCAATGCAATCATCAGAAGCGACGTCGCCCACATATGAGCCCGGTTGGTCGGTCCTACTACGTCCCACACCAGCAGAGGAGGTCTTGTCGTCTAGCCAAAATCGCAAGCCAAAAGCCAAAGTCGTAACATCGCAGCCGCGGCCATTTATGAGACGAACCAAAAGAGGACTCGTTCCCATCCCTCGGGGTCTTTCAGGTAGATTCATAAGTAAAGAATCCGAGGAGGTAATCTGCGTCGTTTCGTCGGAGGAGGAGGAAGAGAGACAGCCAACGTAGTCGAGCCACCCCCCCCCCAATCACCACCACCATCACTGGAACCGAGTGAACTAGAGCCATGAAACGACTTTGGCGAGTCCTACTGTACGACAAGATCTACAGAAGTAATATGTTCCCCGAGCCATCCGAGCAAAAAAAGAAACGATTATTGCCTCCTCGAAGTGGCTACCTACAGAAGATGCACCAGGCCAGGATAACCCAATATGTCAATCACCGTTTCAGCCAACAACAGTCTCAGCCAAGCGCTCCACCAGTACAACCCTCAGAAGACCCGAGCACAGAACCCCCATAATATCCGAGCACAGGACGGTTGGTGCTAGAGCAGAAGTGTGCAGAGCTGGGCAAGCCACTCAGGAGCCAGTCAGAGTCCTCGTCGTCAACGTCGCCAATCCAGCCGGCGCAAATCCAAAGGGAAGAAGCAGGGTCTAACTCTAGCCAAGAGCCAGCTGCCAAGGAGACACCATCAACGGTCGTCTCGTCGCAAGTCCCTCAGCCAGGGGAACAAGCAGAGGCCACTTCCAACTCAAACTCCAGCCAAGACCCAGCAGTAACGACAACCACTCAAGCCTACCAAACATCGCCGAAACGGAAAAAACCACATCCCACTCCCATGTGGGTACTATTGACGAAAGAGGAGTTTCTGGCCTTCATCGGAATACTGGTAATCATGGGTTACAACGACTTGCCAGAGATGGCGCAGTATTGGTCCACGTCCGCAGACCTGGGAAACCACTCCATCAGATCGACCATGACCAGAACAAGGTTAAATCAAATTTGAAACAACTTTCGGCTGTCTGAAGAACCGTCTTTCGCCGGTACCGATCCCCAGACTGCATCGCCCACGACCAGGCAAGCCATGCAAGAGCAGAAGGCCAAGGAGGACATGGACGCAATAATGAAGGTGCGACCGATGATGGAGGCCATCAACCAGGCATTCCGCAAGTGCAGGAACCTCGGAGCAGTTCTCTGCATAGACGAGTCCATGACTGCATACACTGGAAGATCCAAGATCAAGGTATACCAGGCCAAGAAGCCCATCAAGTTCGGCTTTGAACACTTCACTCTCTGCGACCCGTTTGATGGTTACATCCTCAACACCACATGGCCATTGACCCTGCCCAAGACCCCGCCAAGGAACTCAAGAACAACAAGATGGCTCACACAACGATTTACACCGCACGCCACTACCTCAACCAGGGTTACACCATCATCTGCGACAACCGCTGTTTCAGGTCCTCTACTCCAAGCAAGGAACCTTCGGATGCGGGAGCCTACGCACCAATGCTGCCGGAATGCCATACGAGTTCACGGAGGAGTTGCGCAAATTCAAGAAGGAGCACGAACGTGGCGACAGTATCCTGTGTCAGAGCGGCCGGCTACTGCTGAGCATCTGGTGTGGCACCTAGGCCGTCCCTCTACTCAGCACCCACGTGGATCCCTTGGCTGGAAAATGTACCGTCGGAAGACTCATCGGGGACCAGAAACACCTAGTAACTTGCCCACCGGTAGCCACGACTTACACGGAGTGCATGAATGGCGTGGACATAGCCAATCACCTCATCTCCTTGTTCTACGTCAGCAGGAGATTGATTAGATGGCACCGCTACCTTTTCTTCGAATAGCTCAACCAGATTCTCGTCAACGCCAGGCTCAACATGGTCGTGGTCTGCGGCCTCGATAAGGCCGGCAAATGCTCCCAGCTGACTTGCCGAAGATCGCTGGCCAACCAACTCATCAATCGAGTACGCAAAACATGCCCCAAAAGACTGGGTACCAGTCATCGCCACGAGAAGAGTACGAGGAACTGCAGATGCCAGGTGTGCAGGAAGTACAGACAGGAACAGCACGAGACCATCTGGTGGTGCGCCACTTGTCGCACGAACATGTGCACGGACGAAAGCTCGAGAAGAAGGCGCCTGGATCTCGATTTTTAGGCTGAACTTTCATTAAACCTGTATACCGTTGTACAGCCAATGCCGAATAAACCTTGTAACCTTTGTTCAGAATTATGTTTTCCGTTTGCCTAACTGTGACTTTGACTTTTCAAGAAAAGACTAAAAGCCCCAAACCTCACTGTCGCTGGACCCGGTATTCGTCGTGGCTTCAGGTACTCAACCCGAGTTTGAAACCGCGATGAATGCCAGGTCTCAGGTGACGGCGGGGTGTGGGGTTTTCTTTGGTTATCTGGACTTTGCCAAATTCTCCGGGTATTGCAATGTTAACCGTCATCATATGGGTAATAAAAAAAAGGTCAGAAAAAACCCAAACCCTGCCTCATTGCAGGGTCTGGCAAGACTTGGACTTAGCCAAATTCTCCGGGTATTGCGATGTTAACCGTCACCATTCTAAGGGTAAAAAAAAGCCAAACCCTGCCTCATTGCGGGGACTTAGCCGAATTCTCCAGGTATTGCGATGTTAACCGTGACCATGTGGGGTAAAAAAAAAAGCCAAACTCCACCATTGCGGAGCTTGGCTAGTATGCGGGTCTCTTTTGATTCAGGGATGGTTGAGACCAAGTCCATCCCCTCAGTACAAAGTCCCAACTTAAGTCACCAAGTCATCATCCAGTAAGGGTCATCCTCAGGCTTCTCAGTAAGTTAGTTAGTGGTCTCGGCCTGCCACCACACCCTCATGATCCACAGTCATCGTTCGCCTAACCTTCGAGACCAGAAAGAAAGACGGGCCTCGGGTGGATCACTACACTTTTCCAACCATCCAACCTTGACGGAACTCGTCGAAAAACACGACCATACCAATGCTCGACACCTAGCCACCTCAAGTTCATGAATGTCTCGTCAAACACCCACTTTAGTCTAGCACCGGCAAAGCTCGAAAAGACTGCCCTTCAACAAGTTCCAACGAGTCTTTGCTGCTGGTCCAATGGTCTCAGCTCCAGTTCAGAATGGCGTACCAGTCGAAACACAAACGAAGCCACTAGTCCAACTGCTCCGACCCAAGAGACTGCTGCTACTACCTCTCCGAGCTTAAAGGGCCCACCGCCACTAGGTCCGGCAGCGCTCTGGAGATGTGCCACAGGACGAACCCACAGCTCACTGCCAAAGCGTTGCCACCAGTCCAAATGGCTCAAACAGCTTAGAATCTTCCAAGCCTTAAGGCGAGGCCAGGCTGCTCGTCGCCAAGTCTTTGCTGCCGGTCCAACGGCTCAACCCAGTTCAGAACGGGGATCTGCCGGCACAAACGTAAGGGGGATCCGTCGCTCACCACCAAAGCGTCGCCACTAGTCCAACTGCTCCAACCAGCTCAGAGACAGCACACCCTTAAGGGAACGAGTGCTCACCACCAAGTCTTTGCTACTCGGTTCAATGGCTCAACCCAGTTTAGAAAGGCGTCCCAATCTTCACCAAGCAAAGCCACTAGTCCAAACAGCTCCAACATAGTTTAGAACATCGAGCCCAACATCGAGGACTTACACAGCTCATCACCAGTCTTGCAATTCGGTCCAAGCCAGCCGCTAACTCTTACGGTAGGGCCAGCCGCTAACTCTTTCAGCAGGACTCACCAGACTCACAGGCCTGTAGCCAACATCTCGAACCAGTTCCGAGCACAAGAGGGGCAGCTCGGAGACAGCACACCCTCAAGGAGAACGAATGCTCACCACCAAGTCTTGGCTCCGCGGTCCAATGGCTCATCGCAGTTTAGAAAGGACCAAGCAAAGCCACTAGCCCAAACAGCTCCAACATAGTTTAGAACATCGAGCCCAACATCGAGGACTTACACAGCTCATCACCAGTCTCGCAATTTGGTCCAGGTTGACTTACGAGAAGTGGGGTCAGCTAGCAAGACCCACAACCAAAGCCACAACCAAAGTCCAAACAGCACGACCAGTTCGGAACAGTGTAGCCAAAGGACGAGCATGCTCACCACTCATCTCGCTTACTCGTTCCAGCAGTCGGTTTAGAAAGGCGTACCGATCTCCACCAAAGCCACTAGTCCAAACAGCTCGACAAGCTTAGAACGAAACGTCGTACCTAAGGCAAGGGATCCATCCTCACAAGAAGACTGGGGGATCGTCGATGGAACAGCTTACGTTTGCACCAGTCTCGCAACTCGGTCCGAAGGGTCGACTCCGATTTAGAACGGAAATCTGCCGGCACGAAGGCAAGGGGGATCCGTCGCTCACCACCAAAGAGTCACCACCAGTCCAAACTGCTCGAACAGCCTAGAACGTCGGGGCCACAGAGCTCATCGGTCAAATCTTCGTCACCACTGGTCCAATGGGTCAACTCCACATCAGAATGGCAGATCCAAGCAAGGACCCAACGATTCATCATCGAAGCATCACCACTAGTCTAATGGCTCCGACCAGCTTAAAATAAAGGACCCTCATGCTGCACACACCAACAAACCAACCAATGCTGAGTTATGCCATGCTCTCATCCCGCCCGGTCGTAGCGGGATGGTGATACGGCGTCCAGGTTTGACGGATCTCACACCTTACGGTTTTGCACCACTCAGGTTTAGTCACAAGAACTAATCCCTACGACTCGCACGATACTGCCATCTGCCCTGGCCGATCGCGTCGCCAATGCACAGTACAAGACCGACACCAGCTAACACAATAACGACTACTCCACATCCAAGTCACAGAGACACCGAAGGGAATCGGGAACTTTCTCGCCACAAGCCCTGTATACTACGGATTGCGTACCCACCGCATAGCCAGTGCGCCCGAGAGATTCTGGAGAATCACGGGACGATCAAAGACCTGATGGAGCAACATTATTGGCAGGCCCTGGGTTACCTCTCACTCTCTCTCTTTGCAAGTCCAGTATACTGCCGATTGCATACCCGCCGCATAGCCAGTGCACCCGAGAGATTCCGGAGAATCACGGGACGATCAAACACCTGACGAAGCAACATTATTGGCATGCCCTGGGTTACCTCTCTCTTCCCCGATTCTCGCACGCGACATCGATGTTCCCCAGACACAGAGCAGCACACAACCAACAGCAGCTTCGGCAAATCAGCAACAATGCCCAGCAGCTTTTGCCATATGGGGATTGATAGGGCGGAACATCTTTAAACTTCGTTCACGGATGAGCCACGAACTCTCTCCGAGCACGACACTTGGTATAAGTACCCCGCCGAGACCCCCGGATGGGATCAATCCAGTCTCGGACTTTCGGAAAAGACCAAAGGGATGCTATTCCCACCGCAGCCTTGCAGTGATCGATACAACTTCACGCCGACCCGCAGCCCGGTGAGGGCCGACCCGCACAAGGTGGGCCAGACTGGAACCCTCTAGGTTACCCCAGTCCCGAGTCCCAGACGACGACGAGGAAGGAGACCTCGCCCGTCTGGTTGGACACCATGGCTTTTCCTGATTGCGTTCGAATTCCTCCCATTAGGGATGATCATTTCCATAGGACACCCATAGCGGAGCCCGAGATGCTTGTCAGTGATCCTTCCGCAGGTTCACCTACGGAAACCTTATTACGACTTTTACTTCCTCACGAAGACAAGTTTCGCACCTCTTTCCAACACGGAGCAGAATGACACGAGGGCCACCGCAGCCACGTCAGCCCGAGGTACTCAACTAGTCATCAATGGGTTGTAGCGACGGGCGGTGTGCTGACTCGCGCCTACTGGGAATTCCTGGTTCACGGGAAGAATTGCAGACCCCGATCACAACCACGAACGATATTCTAAGATTTCCCAGAGTCCTCTCGGACCAGGAAACTCTTTGAATCGCCCACTGTAGCGCGCGTGCGGCCCGGAACAACTAAGGGCATCACAGACCTGTACTGGCTCTCTTTCATGCGACTTTAACGCCACAAATCCCTCTAAGAAGTCAACTTTAGTCTCCTCGGCTACTACCGATTCTATTTAAAGGCGAGAGTCACACCAGTTTCGTGCGGAATTAACCGCCTGCTCACGCCAGTAGCTGTACGGCCATGTACCACCACCTACTGAATTAAGAAAGAGCTCGCAATCTGTCAATCGTTTCAGTGTCCGGACCAGGTGAGTTTTCCCGTGTTGAGTTGAATTAAGCCGCAGGCTCCACTCCTTGTGGTACCCTTCCGTCAATTCCTTTAAGTTTCAGCTTTGCAACCATGCTTCCCCCGGAACCCAAAGACTTTGGTTTCCCAGAAGCTGCCCGCCGAGTCATAAGAGTAACCCGGCGGATTGCTAGTCGGCATTGTTTATGGTTAGAACTATGGCGGTATCTGATCGCCTTCGATCCTTTAACTTTCGTTCTCGATTAATGAAAACATTCTGGGCAAACGCCTTCGCTTCAGTACGTCCCACGGCGATCCAAGAATTTTACCTCTCGCGCCGTGGTATGAATGCCCCCGCCTGTCCCTATTAATCATTACCTCGGGTTCCTAAAACAAAATAGAACTGAGGTCCTATTCCATTATTCCATGCTTGGCTATGCGGGCGTGGACTCGCCTGCTTGGAGCACTCTAATTTGTTCCAAGTAAAATCGTCACCAGCCTGCCGTGCCAGTTGTTGCCACGGCAGTCTGATCGTGAGGCTACGAGGACGGCAATTGTAACCAAAGGTGACCAGCCGCCTCGAAGCCAAGATCCAACTACCAGCTTTTTAACCGCAACAATTCTAATATACGCTATTGGAGTTGGAATTACCGTGGCTGCTGGCACCAGTCTTGCCCCCCAATATTTCTCCGCCGTATTTATGGTCGGTATCACACCAGCGAAGAGAAAGGCCTGCCAGGACTGACAGTTGATAAGGCAGACATTTGAAAGATGCGTCGCCGGTGCTAAGACCGTGCGATCGGTTCCAAGTTATCCAGAGTCACCAAATGGTAACGGACCCTTGCAGATCCGTATTGGTCTTGTTCTAATAAAAGCGCTCGTCCCCGAAGGTCGGAGCATGTATTAGCTCAAGAATTACCCCAGTTATCCAAGTAGGATGGTACGATCTAAGGAACCATAACTGATTTAATGAGCCATTCGCGGTTTCACCTTGATTCGGCATGAACTTGGACATGCATGGCTTAATCTTTTAGACTAGCACGTCACTACTGGCAGGATCAACCAGGTAACTAATCACCAACGGCCTCCTACGGCAGCATGACGGCAAGCCTTATTGCCAGCAGCTGGCGTACTCCACAACCTTCCGGAGAAGAAAGCGTGACACACAGACCACAAAGCAAGTCAGCAAGCCATCGGCCACACGCTAGGGCACGTTTTTCCACTTCTCAAACGACATCCATCCGAAGCGAAACAAAGCCTCGCATTTCAGCCACAGCTCAAGCCCAAGACGCAGAGGCACGAGGCAATTGTTAGGATCGTCTGCATACTCCAGCTCGAACACGGCTCAACATGCTACTCTTGCGTACCCGTCCATAGCCCGAAGACCGACGGCGGAAGCTTACGGTAGGGCCAAGCCGCACCAAGCGCTTTCTGCAGCACAACACCAGTCTCTCGCCTGCAGCCAACGCATGCCAGAGTCGAGGAACAGAGCCACAACCGATTCGCCTGCTGCTGAACAATCCAAATCCAAGACACAGAGGCACGAGGCAATCGCGTTAGGATCGTCCACTTACTCCAGCTCGAACACGGCTCAACATGCTACCCTTGCGTACCCGTCCATAGCCCGAAGACCGACAGAGGAAGCTTACGGTAGGGCCAAACCGGACCAAACTCTTTCAGAAGCACATCACCAGTCTCTTTCACCCACAGCCAACACATCCCGGACTCAGGAACGCCCAGCCACAGCCGATATGCCTGTCACTTAATAAGCTCGACCCAGGGCATGGACACATGGAACAAGCAAGTTAGGATCGTCTGCATACTCCAGCTTGAA